>JACEII010000034.1:2368770-2471646 GCA_014332785.1 Antheraea mylitta
CCTTAATATTAATATTAAGCGCTCAAATTTTAACTGGGATCTCCTTATATGTAAATTGAACTTTTAAGCATGCTGGAGAGAAGAAAAAAAAAATTTTTGTTTTTTTGAATCACCTAATATAGGGTAAACCAGGCAAACGTGCCCCAGTCGAATACGTGCCCCATTCGAAAAACTCTCGGATGCGTTTTTAAAATTGCCGCGAATTTGATCGAAATAGGTCAGTAACACAAGTACAGCTGCGTTGTAAACACCACATTGCCGGTTTTTATACGATCTAGTGCGAAAAAGTGAAAAAAAGGTTTGTACAACTATATGAATTTATTTTAGATCTGCTTTCACATGACATTAAAATATTTGCTCGGTAAAATTTAGATTATTCTAAGTTTTATGCAAAAACTACCCTCTTTAAACTTTTGTTTGGCATCAATTACGTTTCGTTTTTCGTCATTTCTTCCTTTGTTTTCAAGTGGGGCACATTATACTGAACTTTGGCTAATATGCCCTGTTTTTTTTTCGGATAATGTGCCCCACGTAAAATTTGTTTTTAATTTGTATTTTTGTGAGGATATAATTAAATTATGAGTTTTCAGAAAATGGGGAAGAATAAATCTGTAGACAAAAGGATGCGGACGGGAGAGAATATGAAAAAAGCAGTGGAGGATGTAACAATTAAAAATACGGGAGTGAATGAGGCAAGTCGTTTTTCGAAATACCGTCACCGTTTCCTATCATTCAACAAAAAGTAAGCAAAAGGAAACAAAATTATAAGGTTTTGACGTCAGAAAATCATTTAACAACTCGTAAAGATATAAGAAGATAAAAAGAAAAGAAAAAAACGATATAGAAGATAAAAAGAAGGATAAGAAGACGACTTTGAAGATAAGAAGAAGTCAGAAAAGAAAACGTTGATTACTGTGCCATTAAAGCGTAAAAAGAACTTTTTGAAGGATTTATTTTCTTCATCAGAAAGTGAAGAAGAATTGTAGCTTAGTGAATCTAGCGAAGAATGTATCGATGAAAATGAAAATACTTATGTGGAATGTCTCGAGTCTTACTATCATACCAAGAAGAAGAGTGACTGGATCCAGTGTAGGTACGCAGTGTTCTGGTTGGTTACACGAAGACTGTACAAGTCATACAGAAAAATGCAACAAATGTGGTGCAAAATATAAAGGGAAAGGGAAGGGAAAAATATCGTCGAAATGAAAGGTTTCGCTGGGGCACTTAAGACTGATATGTCAGTGAAATGTGCCCCACCCTACATTTAAAGAAATAGTTGATCTCGATAAGTTTTAATTAGATTTTAAAAGATTTTTTTAGTTTTATTTGTGTTAATTGAGTTAGAGCTTAAGACTGATCATTTTAATAAACATGTTCTAAGTTAAAATAATATTTTATTTCGATTCTCCGAATTGTGGGGCACGTTTGCCTGGTTTACCCTATATATATATGTATTACTACATATGTATAATAAGAATATATATGTAACGTAAAAGTGCTTTTTCGATTTTCGTGAAAAAAAAATTGTTGCAGATGTCTAGAAGTAATAGAATACATTTCGATTATTTTTAGAAGTGTCTGTCTGTCTGTTTGTATGACCACGCATCACTGCTAATGTACTGAGTTCACAATAAAGCCACAGCAAGAAAAACACATCGTCAGGAGTAACTGTTTTTTTGTTTCAATAAAATCGGTCCACTCTATCAAAATTTATTATAATTTAAATGACGACTGGAGTTAAGTACAAGAGAAGAGCAGTAATGTATACATATAATAAAAATGATATGATTGTATGTAATCTATACTATTATTATAAAACTGGAGGGTTTGTTTCTTTAGTAGGTTGAACGTGTTAATCTCAGGAACTATTGGTCCGATTTTAACAATTCTTTCAGTGTTAGCTAGCTCATTTATCGAAGAAAGCTACAGGTATATTATCACGCTGTGACCAATAGGAGCGGAGCACCAATGAAGAATGTTTCAAAATTGTTTTTTTCTTCCGAGAGCTTCCGCTACGTGTTAGCATTAGCCTAAAGTACCTATTTCACGAAGTCACGAGCAGTAGCTAGTCTATACTAATATTACAAAGCTGGAGAGTTTGTTTGGTTGAACGCGCTAATCTCAAGAGCTCTTGGTCTGATTTGAAAAATTCTTCCAGTGTTATATAGCTCATTTATCAAGGAAGGCTATATATTATCACGCGTTAACCCAAAGTAATTAATCCACGTGGACGAAGTTGCGGGCACAAGCTAGTATAGTATAATTTTTTTGTAGAACTTCATAATCAACCTTAAAAATATTACGGTTTCGAATTTCGATCAACAATAATGTTTCTAGATGATTTTTGCATTTATATGACATTGATACAATCACTGTGGCTGACATTTGCACTAAACTAATGGTATATAACAGAAATACCCCGCATTAAAATAACGCCGAAATAACCACTGGTCTCCTATGTAATATATTAAACACTTTTATATATTCATATTTAAATACTCATTCATTTATTTTATTTTTTATTTTATATCATATAGGAGGCAAACGAGCAGGCGGGTCACCTGTTGTTAAGCGATCACCGCCGCCCGTAGACACTGGTATCCTCAGAGGAGTCGCAAGTGGATTGCCAGCATTTGGGGGAATGGAGAGAAAGGGAGAGGGGTAAGAGGAGACGAAAAGAGAAAGGAAAGGGGAGGGAGAGGAGATGGGTCTCCGGCGCTCTCACTTACCGAACGAAACGCAACAATGCAAGCAACTTCACGTAGGTTTTCTGTGAGAGGATGGTGCTACCCAAGACGAGCCGACCCATTATGCTGAAACCAATAATAGCTTTAGCGTGGCTCTACCACCTACAAAACTCATTTATCTGAAATACATACAATGAACAGGCTACTTACTAATGGTATACAATAATAATAACGTATCGGTCACAATGTGTATTTCAAAGCGTATCATTCACCACAGAGAATATCAATCCACAGCCACAAATTTGTACACAGTCATAATTAAATCCAATTATATAATACTCAATAGAAACGAGCAATTAATGAAGGCTGTAATTACATAACGTGTACCACCAACCGTAAAACAATTATCCTATTCAATGTTATTATCATAACCCCACAATGTTACAGTTCGTTTAGTCTTACTTGTGCAAGCTTGTATATTTAATTTGAAATTAAATTGTATTAAAAACAGTATTGTAGGTAATTATATATTACATATATTATTTTAGACTCAAGGCAAATTTGAAATAATTTATATAGTATTTTATAAACTCTATGAAACCGTTTCCGTTATATATGTAGGTACATTTATTTATGCCAAAGAGAAGCACCACGCAGACGGCTCACCGTATTCTAAATAGTTACCGTCCCTTATGGACAACTGCAACTTTAAGGGCATCACTGTTATGGTGAAGGACGCACTTCAGTCACTTTTTGAAGAGTCTCGTGACTCATAGCTCCGTGGGCAAACCGTGTTGGATAAGCAACTCCACCACATCAGCGTATACGCATAATAAAAGTTCTAGAGAACTTTAGGTTGTTGATATTTACCAGGCTTTTAAGTGTGCAGATGAGCAGTCAAGCAGCGATGAGAGGTGCAAGCTTAAAACGGTGAAGAGAGTTATATCAAAGAGCTCCTCTGAACACTCTCCACTGTACATGCCGCAGGGCTCACATAAAGACTCAATATACCTGCGAAGTTTTTTTATATCATAGGAGGCAAACGAACAAGTGGGCCACCTGATGTTAAGTGATCACCGCCATCTCTAGACACCAGCAACACCCGAGGAGTCGCAAGTGCGTTGCCAGCTTATGTTGGAGGGGAAGTGGGAGGGAAAGAGGGAAGGAAGGGGAGGGAAAAGGTGGGTCTCTGGCGTTCTCACTGACCGAACGAAACACAATAATGCAAGCACTGTCACTTCACGTCGGTTCTCTGTGAGAGGATGGTAATACCCCGGGCGAGCCGACTCATTCATGCTGAAACCAGTTATAGCTTCAGAGTGACTCTAACACCTATAGAATTTCTAAAGCCTACAGATTTTATGTTAAATCGGCATCATAAGGGATAAGCGTAGGAAGCTTTAAAACGGTTCTTTTTGAAAAGGTATTTTGCATCAAAGTCTTTTAATCTGATCTGATAAAATGGCCTTTGAATGTTTCAACAGAGTTAGAGCATAATTAAGAAATTCAGTGAAATAATTTCTCCACATTTATTGCAGATAAAAAATCACAATTACTAGAATTATAGAGTTAAAACAGGTATGTATGATAAATAAATACTCTCCTAGCTCCAACTAAGCTTTGACTTCAATTTCTTCGCGTAACCAATCTTAATTCTAAATACTAAGTCCAAGAGTTTTTGTGATCACAGCCTGAACGAACATAAACTTATTTTGTTCGTATTTATATATATTTGTCATAAGCTGTGTTACAAGCTATCATTAAACTAACGGTCACATCTGTGAACCTATGCCGATATAAATTGTTGTCTAAACTCGACCAAGCAAATTCCCTACTCCCTCTAATCTGACACTTTTAAATGGATTAGTTTGAAACTCGCAGCGAATATAAGCACAGCGGTATAGTTCCCACACTGCACTTAACTTGTCGATGTTCTGTAAAGTTCATAAAAGTAGGATTAAGCAATAAGTTGACTTTCATGTGTTTTAAGAAACATATTTCAAGAAAAATCTTACATAATGTAAGACAATAATTTTTCTTTTTATATTTATTACTACGTGCATTAATTACATCCTAACTAATATTATAACTATTTGCTTATCACACTTTCGCGCCTTAAATATGTAACCTATCACGAATTCTGTCAAGTGTAAAAAAGAAGAGGTATTTCATACAAAAAAGAGTGCTGTTCCAAGGGATAGGCTAAATTTATATTATTGCATCTACATTTAACGAAGCCACGGACAAAAGTTAGTAATTAAAAAAATTAAAGTATCTGTTGTTTGTTTAGACTAACCTTCGAAACGGATGAAGCGTTTGTAAGTAGATTTTTGTATCAGATATATAATTTCTTTTCACAGTATTCTATGACTACATTTCATTATGCTTTTCCATAGGCGTTGTACAGTAATGACATTTTAAATAGTTAACTTAAAATTAATGAAAATGCTTTAAGGGTTAAACAGTAAAATTAAACTCGCAAAAAACAAATCTATTCCCTATACATATCGATATGAATTAAATTAGCTAACACGCTTAACGTTTCTAGGTCTGTGGGTAATCCCATTGCGGTAAGACTCGCTCCAGTTTCTTTTGAAAGTTGAATGCGTGTTACCAATAAAAGATTGTTAAAACCTCAAGCAACCTCGATCTACTAGAGCATATGATTTATAAATTTATATCCATTTTACAGCGATATTTTTTGGTTGGTTTAAAACTGTTTTTTTTTTTTATGCCAAATAGGCAGGCGGCTCATCTGCTGGTAAATAGTTACCGTCGCCTTTGAACTACTGCAATACCAGCGGTATCAATGTGCTGTTGCCGGTCTTGAAGAGCCTCATGTAATAACTACGTAACTCTCTATTCATTTTTCGCGTATCCAGGTGGGGCCTATTTACACGGTTCCATCAGCTACTTCAAATACTGAACCCAGTAACCCATTGCAGTATGCTAGGGGAAACTAATGAAGGTTCTGGACAACCTTGCATTATTTTATTAGGTTTTAGGGGTGTGAATGAGTAACTAGTTAGCAAAGGTAAGTGTGAATTTGTATCGACGATGAGAGCACCATATCAACAAAATACTTCAAAACATTCTCGATTATACATGCGGTAAAGTACACACAGAGATTCGAATTAGGATAACAGTTAATTAGGTGAGCGTTATCAAATGTCCTACCACCTATCACCACAATAATCAGCCTGTAAGAGAAACACTGCAGGGCTTCTTAGATAAGGAAGTTGTGGGCATATCACCATGCCAGCCCACGTTGGTGATTTCAAAAATCCACAGTTCCATGTATTCCGTTTTTTTGTTCTCGAACTGATTACGCTTTTGACCAAGCAAGGTCTTAACAGCTACACCGGAATATGTTTTTCCATATACGGTGGTACTATAAGAGCATTTCTCAGGTTCAGATTATGTTAGGTTGTTTTTCTTCACCATCAGCCAATAGTGTTACCAATTTTAATCAGTAAATGTACGTGAATTCCAAAAAAGAGTTGGTACAAACATCGAACAACATGCATACCATTCGACCATGATTATGCTTTGATTTCATTTCGATATTTTCCTACATCAAAAGCTCGTGTTCATTCTAGGATTGGAAATTACGTCACTAGAAGCAGTATTTTACAACTAAGCCGTCAGTTGTTATCTTGACTTTTATATATTTAAATGTTTTTTTAATATATGCGTCATAAATTTAATCAGTATTAAGTGAAATATTTACTAACTTTTTTTTAGATGGTAGAGCCACGCTGAAACTACTGTTGACTTCAGGGGTAATACCACCCTCTCAGAGAAAACCGATGTGAAGTAACAGTGCTTGCATTGTTGCGTTTTGTTCGGTCAGTGAGAGCGCCGGAGGCCTACCTCTCATCACCTTCTCCCTCTCCTAGTCCCTTTCTCCTCTCCACTCCCTCAACACAGGCTGGCAACGCATTTGCGACCCCCTGGTGATGCAAGGGTCTATGAACGTCCAATGTAGATTCGGCATATACTTCGGGAGTATTTTTTCCTGGATGCAAGATACCCTATGTCCTTTTCTGTATCCCTAAAAACAGGCCAGTCGAGGCGTGAAAGCGTAACAAATAAACACATTCTCATTTACGACATTAGTTAGGATTCCAATATTAAAGATGTAGTCCGGTGAAGCTGTAAATACCCGTCAAGCCAATAGTGTAGTCAGTTCGAATAAAATAAAATATAGAAGATCAAATTTATAATATCCAATACATTTTATACAACGAACTATATTATAAACAAATAAAAAAATCGGTTGAAAAAATAGTATTAGGTATAACATACGACTTTAATCATAAAAAAGAGCCAAAGAACCCTTTTAAATATGTAGACGCCTTTATATCCAACTTGAAACGTTAATGGCTCAGGGATGAAGTGTTTCATAAATAGATTTCCGTACGAGACATTAATCGACGTAAACTCAAATCCTACAGTGTGTTTCAGCTTTCGATCGGAAAGCATCGTAATAAAAGCATAACGCATCTTTTTTTTATTAACGTGTGGAAATCCCAACGGATACTCACCCTCCCGGGGGAGAGAGTGGGGTATGTGCGACTTGCATGGACTAAAACCACACGGTATACCACCCGCCACATTGTAGGAGCGGCCAGGGATCGTTTCTGCTATTTACCTGAGAACCGCCCCTGCGGCAGCCTGGTCACCAGGCTCCATCTTAATAGAGAGGCAAGCTGGGTACACAGCCAGCCGCCTCCCCTCGTCAGCCAAACCTGTGCATTGGTATGACATTTTTAACCCTCGCTTGATAGCTATTACCCCAAAGGTGTCAATCTATTACCAACCACTTTAAGATATACCTGCGTACCTGATATAACTGCGTTTGAAAGCCAATTCCCTCAAGGCTTATCGTATTTACAATGACATGAGTTTATGATAAAACCCAAACATATAGAAAGAAAATATATATATTGCCCGTAATCTCCCAAGTGTTTTAATCGATTTATCCTAACAGCTCCTTTTATTTGTTTCTGTTAAATGTAATATTATAGATATTCCATTAGAAAGTAAAATATTTTGCGCATTAAACATATATCTCGATTACACTAAGTTTACTTTTAATTAATTCACGGCAATAATTTTGAATTACATATTAGCGCTGGAAATATTAATTAACTGTTGGTAGGAATAATAAAATAAAATCGAACATATTTTAAATTATGTTGTATTCAATATTGTAATAACTTATAACAATACAAAACTTATATTTTAGTAAAATATTTATACTTATAAGGTTATATGAGTTTACAAATAGAATATTCTAATTTTAGTTATATATTATTAAACCATTAAAAGTTTGCGAGTCAGTTCATGTGCAGATCGCGCTCATGTATGTACTACAAACGTTAACTTTTCAAAAGAGACGTTAGCTTAACGGAAACTACTGGGCTATTATTTGTTATGAGGTTTCAAATTATTAATACATCATTATCAACGTTCTTCGTATTTACTCATATTCGTATTAAACTTCATTAAGTTTATTTTGGAAATTATCGATATTTTTCCTTTCGAAGGTTAATGTAAACACACTTAATATGTTATCATAATGTATGTAGAAATAACAACTTTTTACATTGAACTTACAGATAATAATAAAAAAAACAAACATTATTGAAATTGTAACATAGGTAAGCTTTATTTTTCAGACACCACGTTGATCAACGTAGGTATGAATTCTGTAATTTTTTTTGTGAAGAAAGATATTATCACGACCCAATAATAAAATGCTAAATATTTATTTAATGTCCACCTGGCTATCAACAACATACCAAGTATTTCGTCAACCACACTTGAGAACCAGTCCTCCTATAGGTTAACTATGTTTTCTCATGTCGTCATTTAATTTGAGATGAGATTATAATCTAAATGGCAAAATTTATAAAGTATAAGAATCATTTTGTTTTTTTTTTTAATAATTTATAGGTTCTATCGTTTGACCACAGTCTAGTCTGATGTTAAATGACGACATAGTCTTAGATAGTAAACACACTAAACCTAGACGAAGTTGGCTCTAAAGTATAGCTGCTAGAATACACTAACAGATGACATGACATTGACGATAGTGTAGCCGAAACAAACCAACAGATAGATGCTTGGCGACAGAGTAACAACTTGAGGGGGGTAGTAACTAGCCAGGTTTACTTAGAAAAAAACCCTAACCCAATACTATGGTTTCATCTCGATGATTTTTTTTAACGGGAGTTCCGATTCCCTAACAAGGATTCACATCTACGTCCATGGACGACGTGTCTGAAAAAGCTATCAACTTATCTCTTAAAATATTGAATAAGTCCCTGCTTAAACGCTTGTTTTATTTTAATAATCTAAATATCACATCCATGATTTATGAATTCGTTCGCGTCACTCAAAGGCCTTTGTAAATAAACCTACTTAACTTCGTAATTGGATTATGCCGCTCCTTTTTTATTTATTTATGTTATATACTGTTTGCCAAAAGAAATTCCGCTTATATTAAAGCGTAACAAACGGCTAAATAAAAATTAATAAAACATTTCCTACGAAAAATGTTTCATCTTCCGACTGTTATGCATAATTAAGCATCCAATTTAAATAACTTGTTAGCTTTGACAAAGTTTTTATAAAACCAATTTATAAGAGAGATGTACGTATTAATGATATCGAATCATTTTAAAACAAAAGCGGTGTTATAACAAAAAAAAATCGCATTTAATTCTTGCTTTGAAAAGGTTTCGTGCTTAATGCCCCGCGTTCACCCGAAGCAAGTTCGTGTTATCCTTTTTTCGCAAGTTGTTAGGTTAGGTTAGGTTAACCTAAACAAAGCGAGACAAAAGAGTAAGATGGCGAACATCAGCGAGTGCGGTGCATTTAAAACGTAATCGTTAAAACGTTAATTTTTAAAGTATACAATACGTATTTAAATTTTTGTAGTAACACCGAAGATGATTAATTCAAAATATATATTATATGTGTTTTGTAAACTCTATACTTTAATCTAATTTACATACTATGTGTTTATTTTGAAAGAAATACTTCATTTGCATAGTGTAGGTGTCGATCAGATAGCTGTTTATTTGGATTGCAAGTCGGTCGATGGAGGCAGCCTCGAGAGGCGTTCTAGTTTCGAAATAACGTTGAAACTATCAAGTATTATGGCAACTCAAACACGGCGCACTATAATGAATTAAGTTAGCAATTCCCTGTGATCGGTTTGAACCCTCCCTGTGTCATACGTGCGCGGAATTACATAGTCTGCTTTACAATGCCTATATATTTTATGAATTATCAGATCGTCAGATAGATTAAATTAAAACAAAATACGTTTAATTGTTAACATTTTCATCAGCATCTGTACCATAAAAAATCATACAAATTTGTCGTTATAATAAATTGAAGTAAGAAGTTTTACAAAGTAAAAAAAAAATTAAATCATAGTCTTTTTATATTATAAACCTTTTTATTTAAGTTGTCAATCAATTATATGATTTTATTCCATGCGTTTTCACGCTCTCTCATAAGCAAAGCCAAACGTAGTTCAGTTAATCTTTATAGTTCTTTAAATTCGCTTATAAAACCAAATATTGTTAAATATTTACACATTCATAAGAACTTACAATACTCGCTCTTTGATATAAGAATAAAAATCGTGCTGTGTTATTACAAAAATGTTTAATACGTATTGAATACTTGCTTTAAAAAGGTTTGGGTACTTTCGTATTAAATGCATCGCGCTCGCTGAGCGTTCGACATCTTGGCCTTTTATCTAGTTATGGTTAGGTTAGACTTGAGAAAAGGGATATACCATGAACTTGCCTCGGCAGCGGTCGGCGAGCGCAATACGAAAGTACCGAAACTATTTTAAAGCAAGTATTCAATACGTATTGAATTTTTGGATGTCAAACATATATAGAAGCGGGTAAACTTGATTATTGGCGTGACGACGACGCGATAATGGATTTTTTCTAACTGACTACGCTATTGACCTAGCAAGGTCTTAACAGTTTCACCGAACTACGACGCGATACTGGAATGCGCAAGCAACTGTGCGTAATCTCTCTTGCTGCACTGAGTTCGCATACACTATTGTAATTGGAGAATTCAATGCTGGTAAGAGCACCGTGATACTTTTTGATCCTTTACGACGTAGTAAGAACCTCGAGTCCATTACGCTATACGGAACCGATACTGGTAAAATAAAACCGGCTGAGTGCCTTAAGCGCTTGCCTTAGTAGTCCGGTGAAGCTGTTACAACCTTGATAGTCAATAACGTAGCCAGTTCGAAAAAAAAATTGAGAATTCGAGATTCGTTTGATTCGAACAATTTCGATGTTTCACATCTGCCAGGCGTCCCGTGACAGCTCGATTTTTTTTGTAATAACGCGCATGCTTTTTGACATCCATACAGAAAACATTTATAACGAAAAACGACTGAAAATTAGATTATATGACAATTTATCTAGTGCGTTCTAAAAGTATTTGCATGTTCTGTTAAAACTCGCGCTTTGAACATCGGTGTACATAGCTTCGCGTAAAACATTGACAATTTGACAACGAAACGAAAGTGCTACAGGCACATAGCGCAGCTGCATGTAGACAATGACATGTCTCTCTACAAATGCAAAATATTTCACACAGAGTAGTTTTACAAATAGATTTTTGTAGCCATTAAATGTAGGCGAAACGTATTTGAAGTGCATAAGTTTGTAAAATCGCTAATTACTGAAAAAGTTATATGCATAATAAACATAACTTGTACATTATTTTTTTATTGTATTTCGCAGCTTTTACATAACGTATTACTAAGTGAGCAATAGTAGCAAGCAAGTAAGTAACTGAATTAAACAAAATTTAGTAGATGGTAGAGCCACGCTGAAGCTATTACTGGCTTCAGTATGGATGGGTCGGCTCGTCCGAGGTAGTACCATTCTCCCACATAAAACCAACGTGAAGTAACAGTACTGGCAAATATTGCGCTTCGTTCAGTCAGTGAGAATGCCGGACTTTCCTTACCTTCCCCATCTCCTCTTTCTCTTCCATTCCCCAACACAGGCTGGCAACGCACTTGCGGCTCCATTGGTATTACAAGTATCTATAGACGGTAGTGATCACTTAACATCAGGTGACTCACCTGTCCGTTTGCCTCCTATGATATAAAAAAAAAATCTATACTAATATTATAAAAAGGTCATAACGTAGTCAGTTAAAAAAAAGGAAAAAGTTTGTGAGGTTAGAGAGGGTTAATATCTGGATCTACTAGACAGATTTTGAAAATTATTTTACCAATAGAAAGCCACGTTATGTGTCAGTGTCATAGGCTATATATTAACCCGAAAAATGAAAGACTTTTGATGTGAAACATCTATAGGCGCGGGTAAACCTGATTGTTGGCGTGGCGACGACGCGACGATGCCATGCACAAGCGATTGTGCGTAATTTCTCTTGTCGCACTGAACTCGCATGCCTATAGTGTCTGAGAAATTTGAGATTCTTTCGATTGGAACAATTTCGATGTTTCACATCTGCCAGGTGTTCTGTGACGGCTCACTTTTTTTGTAGTAGTTGGATTTGCAAAGTAAGTTGGAGAAAAAATGATTAGAGATATATGATTGAGTTCTTTAGAAAAGTTGTAGAGCTTGTTAATGCCTACAAAAAATTACCGACAGCATATGTCTAACTCTTATATTAAAGACACAAAACTCAGTTCTTTATATTAAAAAAGTAATTTAAATCGTTAAATAATATTTATTGATGTAATAACTGAGCCACAGCAACGCGAGGCCGGGTTAGCTAGTGTTTTTTTACAAATATAATAATATTTCAAATTGTAACCCAAAATAAAATGTATTTCGTGAGTTATAAAAAATACCATTTCTGATAAGATAACTCAAAACGTAACGGTTACATGTAAAATATGTGAATCCTTTTCTATGCTAATGCACGTCCATTGTTCGGAGATTGAATTTCGGGTTGTCATACTTAAGAATTATTCATGACGGATACCTAGGTGAAGATTGGTATAATATTCTACGTTCTACGTACATATTTCGTGATATATTTTATCATAAGTTTGCACAATATTTTATATTATCAAAATAAAAGAAGTAATACTTTACGAAATCATTATAAGACAGTTTATATTTATTGAAGCAATTTAATCTGCATGTTGTCGTCCCTAATGTATAAACTGTCGTACTAGATTGATCTACAAACAGCTTAGTATGTTATAATAACTAATAATAAATTCATCATATGTAGTTCAGCGCTACAAGTAGCCTGCAAGCTCGAGATAATTTTCGTATGTACACGAAATGTGCAATACAATTTCATATCACACTTACATGGTCAGTACCCTATACATTGCTATTAATCTAAAGTTATCTATATATTAATACGTGAAGCAAAATTTTTGTACCGCTTTTTAACCTATTTTCCGTCAACGGGTGAACTTGAAATCTATATATTAATACGTGAAGCAAAATTTTTGTACCCTTTTTAATCTATTTTCCGTCAACGGGTGAACTTGAAATTTGGCATAGTTAAAGTTTATACGGCGGAGAAGTGCAGAAAGCTGTTTATTTTATATAAAATGCATTAGAAGTACATTACTGCTTGAATTTTACACAGCATATACACACATGTAAATAAAAAAGAGATTTTGACAGCCGTCAATAATTACGAAGTTCAAAAGAGGTTGTGACTACTATGCTCGACTGTTTGTATTTTTTAACTCTTACGTTCCAATTACCATTTTTCATCCTACATTGAACTATGATATTATAAAATATAACTATTATTGTAATGTTTATTATTTTTTATGGTGAACTCACTTCAAATGATGATTTAATAAATAAAAACTTTTTAACAAAAAATTAAACCGCCAAAAAAACTGAAAAGCAAAAATAACAAAACCTTATACTTTATTGATCTTAATAACTAAGTTCGTAAACCAATGTAAGTATACCTAAGTAATTTTAAGTGGGCGCCAAACAATCAAATTAATTAATTACGTAAAGCGTGATGCGCGGCGGCGTGACACACCCCTTGCATGCCGAGTGCTTACGAAGCAACCCGAACGGGCACACACGTTATCGCTGGAGATCTCACACTGCATTTTATATTTGATTTGGTTATTTGTGTGAATTTAAGTAATCTAGAGATCTTTGTTAATTGATTGTTTGGCGCCGACTCAAAATTTCTTATGTATACTTACATTAGTTTAAGAACTTAGTTATTAAGATGAAAAAGTAAAAGGTTTATTATTTTTTGCTTTTCAGTCTTTTCGGCAGTTTAATTTTTTGGTAAAAAGTTTTTATTTTATAATTTTTTGTGGCTATGATCTTACTAATTACTACATGCTTAATTTATTTGTAATACACAACTCAGAAGCTGAATTATGAATCATGCCCTGTTTTCCTACCCTTGGGGTTGCTTTTTTCATGTTTACATGTATATGGGACCAACTTCTGGGTATACTCTTTCAGATCAAAGGATATAAATTTAATTCGGATTATTCTGTCTAAAGATATGCGCGGTCATAGATATAATCAGTGGGTGAATAATCAATCATTCTCGATTTTCATGCCCTTAGGGTTGAAATTTTTTTCCCAAATTTAAATCGGACCATCTTCGGAGTTTCCAATAAAGAATTTTCAAAATCGGACTATACTGTAAAAAGTTATACGTGATCATATATTAAAAAAAAATATACGCGACGAATTGAGAACCTTCTCCGTTTATTTCGTCGGTTAAAAAATGAGCCAAATAATACTTTGTATAATCAAAATAGGGATTTTGTTCATAAAAGTAATCCATGACTTAGACGTCCGCGGTTACAATTTTGCAATTCAACCTCATGTAGCAACAAAACAGTATTTATTTTCAAAAGCTAATGGTAGTATTAAAAACATCTTTGTCTTGGATTCCCCATTTGATTGTATTTGTGAATCCATTACTTTTCCAAACGATGATACTGGGCATATCACTATTTCTCATAATTGACAGACTACATTTAAATCAATATTACCCAGAAATACCACCTAGCCATGGTGTCGTGTAAAATTAATTGAAAATTGTGTCATGGGTTGCGATAAATTTCTTTATTATCTTAAAGTTATGTTTGGTTAAAATTTGGGCTTTACCACGTGGTTTTTGTTTTCAATTTATAATTAATTTTCATTTTCATTTACACATAGATTTTTTTTAATGATTATATAATAAAGGTTAGTAAATGGCAAATAACTGACTAGCCATGATGAAAACCTTTGATTATAGAAGTATATATACCCTTTGACAAAAGAACTCTAATAAAGTTCAAACCTTAAAAAATCAATTAACTATGGTCGAATGTTGACCACTGGGCGCCCACTAGTTCCTATAAGCCCATGTAAACACAGTAAAGTATAGGTATAAATTGCTTCATGTGTGTTAAATAAAGTGTATATTTGTACATAACTTTTTTCCTCAAATTATTAGTACAAATATTTATAAAATTTATAAGGGTATAATATATATATATATATATATATATATATATATATATATATATTTGTTGTAGGTGATAAAGCCATGTTCTGTAGGTGGTAGAGCCATGCTAAAGCCATTATTGGTTTTATCATGAATGTGTCGGCTCACCAGGGGTAGTACCACCCTCTCACTGAAAATCGACGTGAAGTAACAGTGATTGCATTGTTGCGTTTCGTTCGGCCAGTGAGAGCGCCGGAGGACCACCTCCTCTTCCCTCGTCCCTCCCTCCTCCTCCGTCCCTCCCCCTCACACAAACACTTGCGATTTTGCGACGCCCCTTGTGTTGCAAGTTTCTATGGACGGCGGTGATCACTTAACATCAGATGACCCGTCTGTTCGTTTGCCTCCTATAACATAAAAAAAACTATTATTGTAAAATAGAACCTGTGAGGCGAAATAACCTTGATAAAGTAGAATGATTTTAATTTCGGAACGCACCTCACGTGTTCCGATACAGATGCGCGCAGGAAAATTGAAACTTTATATTTGAGCGCACTCTATCTGACCGACGAGAGAAGCAAACTTTCTTGTAGAAAATCCTTAGTTGAAATAAAATAAAACGCGTACGAATTTCCCCAATAGCTTTCACGACCGGAACATGCTTTAAGATTTTCGCAAAGATTTGTTACGTTTTATTTTTGTTGTAGTCAGCTTTGAGATTCGGATCATTCGCGGAGATGATATATTAAAACTTCATTAATATTGTACTGCATTGTTTTCAATAGTATAAAGCTTGTTTCTTTTATCATAACTAGTACTTACATACTTATCATAGTAAAGATCGAATGCTTAAGTTTTAACTGCAATAATGTGATTCAAAAGTCATAAGTCAGGTGATACGTATTAATTAAATTTTGTATAAGTCGAGCGCAGAGGAAATCATTTCGAAATTCGTTTTGAACCAAGATGTTTGAGAAATATTCTTTTAATACTGCCGTCTAGAGGAAATACCGAATATTATTGACAGAAAAAAGAACGTAATTATACCCTGACCTTCCCTTCCATCCTCTTTATTTATTTATTGGAAATCCAACAGCATACAGTGTTTTTATATAGCTTATAGTATGGAACAATTAAATCCAAAGCAGGATTTCATAATTACAGAAGGTGATACATATACACATAGACATAAGTAGAAAAAAGAATATATGTGTTCTTTACTGGCTTTTAATATAGGTGCGTGTGTTGTGTGGGTGCTTGTGCGTGCTTTATCCTCTTTATATTATATTCTATAATTCCGCGTTGTAATTTTATTTCACTTTAGAATGTATTCCGTGAATATCGATATATATCTACCGAATCATATACTTCATTATAGGATCGGGCAATGCAACACAGTACTGAATTTTGAGCATAGTTTGATTTAGCATGTGGGACAGCAAACAGCGGTGCTTTGCGTGTGCGGTATGTTGGTACTCGTAGTGATATAGCGCCAAAAAGATCGCTACAATCAGTACAGCCCGATACTATATAGTGCAGTAACATCATTTCGTGTTGTCGACGTTGAATTTCTAAAGATTCTAGGCGAAAATGCTTACAAAAATCACAATAATTTGTAAATTCTTTATAGCATAAAAATTTAACAACCTTTTTTTGAATAGCTTCAATACTATCTGTGTATTTATTATATTGGGGCGACCATATGACTGAAGCATATTCAAGAATACTTCTTCCGTATGTGAAATATAGCATTTTAATACATTCTATATTTGTGTAATTCGCGTAGTCCGGTGAAGCTGTTAAGACCTTGCTAGGTCAATAGCTTAGTCAGTTAGAGAAAAAAAAAATATATATTCGTGAACGGTTCGCATGTACGATGATACGATGATACGATGATATTGATGAAGCCTAATTGTTTATACGCTTTAATAACTATGACATCTATTTGATCACTCATAGACAGCTTATCATCAAAAATAACACCCAAGTCTCTAAACTTGTCGAATTTTCTAATAGGAACATTATTTATGTAATACTGAAAGTTAATAACTTTAGATTTACGTCTAAAACTGATATTTACGCACTTATTTATGTTAACTGTAATGTTATTCTTTTTATAATTTTTCTCAAGAGCATTAATGTCACGTTGGATATTTATGCAGTCAGTTTCCGATTTAACCCTTGAATAAATTTTCTTATCGTCAGCAATCATTATAAATGTTGGATGCTTAAAACAATCACTTATGTCAAAAAGATAAGCATTACAAAGTAGTGGACCTAGGATTGATCCTTGTGGGCCTCCAGAGGGTATTTTGATAAAATTACTACGAGAACCACCCACTACAACAGTTTGCATCCTGTTTGTAATATAAGTCTCAAACCACCTACATAAGTTGCCACGTCTACCAAAGAAATATAGTTTTTGCATCAGAGTGATATAATCCACACGATCAAACGCTTTTTCGAAATCGGTATATATAACATCGGCCTGCTGTTTGTTATCCATACTAGTTAGTATATAATCTGTGAACAGAGACAGATTAGTAATGGTGGAACATTTTTTTATAAAACTATGTTGCTGAGTTCGTATAAATTTGAAGACGAGAGGATTAACAAATTTAAAAATAAACTTTTCATAAATTTTACCTAATATATTTAAAATAGAGCTATAATTTTTTATTTCCATTTTAGTGCGACTTTTATGTATTGGTAATATAAAGGCTTCTTTCCATTTTGTGGGAAGACAACAATATTTATTAAGCGAAAGATTATGGGTTAACCTTCGATATAAACCACTTTTAATCAGAACTTAATCCTTTCCTACACGCCCTTTCTTTAACACCCTTACGTAAGGAATATAATGAACCATATTTTACATTGTCATTAAAACATGTAAAATCCCGTTGGGTTATCATGTTTGTCTTGTGAGACCGTTAAATCATAAAAATATTTTATGTAATTGTTATTACTAATATTAATTAATCCGCAGTTCTGTCTGTACATTCATTTTTTGGTAGACATATAGACGTATGTCTGTATTTTTGTGATTTCGAATTCAACTCAAAACCGGCTTGATCGATTTTCATAGAATTTTTAACATAGTAAACATATATCGTTCTTTACCTTATCAGGTACAAGAATTGTCAACACTAGTCTTAGAAAAACTAAAAAAATAAATTCTTAACCAATCGTAGTGGATGATACAATGATAGAATATAAATTTGTCAATAATGATCCATAAACACATAAAAAACGTTATATTTACAGTCTCTTCAGTTTTCAGCTGCAATTTATATTTTATACAAATTGTTTAGCACAGCTTCACGTGGGCGTACAACGACAAAAATGAGAACAGATCTTACCTTAAGAGTAAAACCTACATGGTTAAAAACCTGGCATTTGAACAAGTAAACGTCAATTCTGTCTGTTTTCTACAGGTCTCTCTTCTGTTTTCGGTCTCACCCACATTTTTATAGAGATGTTAGACCTAAACATTTTCAATGTTCCTTGCGGTTTTGCAAACATTTTTTTTTATATCATAGGAGGCAAACGAACTGGTGGATAACCTGATGTTAAGTGATCACCACCGTCCATAGACACTTGCAACACCAGGGTGCCGCAAGTGCGTTGCCAGCCTGTATTGGAGGAGGGAGCGGAGAGGTGAGGAGAAGTGGGCCTCCGGCTCTCTTACTAACCGAACGAAACGCTACAATGTAGGCATTGTTACTTCACGTCAGTTTTCTGTGAGAGGGTGGTACTAACCCGTACGAACCGACCCAATCATACTGAAACAAGAAATAGGTTCAGCGTGGCTCTACCACTTTATATTTTGTTTCATACAACCCTTGTTCTGACAATTACAAACAACACAAAAAAAGAATTAGTCAAAATGGTTCAAGTTTTGAAGAGATTTGCGTTTACATACATTTGGCAATTGATTTTTTTGTATACACTGTATATCTTTTTTTCCTTTTATTAATAAAGAGAACGACAGGCTTAATTAACTTTTTCTTCGGAAATAAAGCAATTGCTAAGATACAGGGAAACTTATCTTGGCAGTTAGGGAATCATAAAGTATGTGCAAGGTTTTGAAATTGTATATACTTATAATGCAAATATGATATATACATGAAATTTTTAACACTAAACTGTGTAATTTCAAAATTTATGGCGTTTGATATAATTGTTTTAAAATATTCTCACTTATTAATAAAATACCGATTTCAAAATAATTACCTACTATAAAAATAATAAGGACGAACGCTGAATTGCGACCAGTTGCTTGTTAATATATAAATATGCTATAAATCACAAAAAAAATAAAGCTAGAAATTATATTAAAACACTGCTTATTCCAAAAAGTAAAGCAAGCAAAAATAAATGGCTTGCGTTTGCAAGAACAGAGGACTCTCTACTTTAATTTAGCTCCCAGAGCTATTTTAACAATATTGTAGCGCTATTCCAGTAGTTATATGAACAAATGTGAAACAGAAATCGTTATGAAATTTACGTTATCAAAACTATTTTAAGGAATTCTTAATAACATAATTTTTGACGAATTTTTATGAAATTTAAAAATGATATAACCTGTCAACGTAACGAAAATTGTATAAATATTTATATGAGGATTTCATACATAACTACTAGATATTTTTTAATATACATATAACACAAGCATATAAATATAAATTGTCGTTAAGATACATTTGTGCCAATATTTCTGGTGATCGGACAAATTATGTTGAAGTTAAAAAATCACATATATATACATGATGTAAATGTATATATCACATCACCACACCACAAAAACTGGAACAAATGTTATTTGATGAAGAAATTTTTGCTACCCTGTACTACCCATTTCACAGTAAGCCCTAGGCTAAATTTAATTATAATGTACGTGAACGAAATCACAAACGATTTCAGATATCGTATAAAGTATTATGTTCAATGGCTATATAGTTACTTAAACTGTAGAGATTTAAATTGTAATCAAAGTACATAAAAGAAGCTTTTACGAAAAAAAAAACTAGGAAACAAACAATTTATTTTATAATCCAAAAGATTTATAAATCAATTAGTGGGCCAGGCGTACGTTGTCATGCCTTGATAATAAAAAAATCTAAAATCCAACCATAGCGCCACCTACCAGGTCCAATTGTGAATCTAAACCATTCTCGGATACACTGGAACTCTCACACAAAATTTCATCAAGATCGGGCAAGCCGTTTAGGAGCAGTTCAGTGACATACACAAGTACAGAAGAGATTTATATATAAAAAGAAAATAACATATACTACATAAAATTTATGTTTCTAAACCAGGAAGTTTAAACATAAAGAATATCGACTGACACTTCTGTATTATTAATACTCTTACTTGTATGCATACATATTGTATAGGTAAAAACACATTCCATACGGATATTTCATTACGTAAGCGGCGCGATGGGCAGTTTGGCTCTCGCCGTGACCTGGACCAAACTTTACAAACATCAGACAGAAACTCGTTAACCATTTTCCCCTCACAGTGCACATCACCTGGGCCCATTTAGTAAATAAGCATCTCATTTCGTTTGCTGTACTTATGGATATTACTAAATATTTGTATATAAACATGCATGTAAAATATATATATAATATAGACGTGTGTATCGAAGCGAATCGAAATGATCCCGCTCATTACTACCTACTATAAAAATATGTTTCTTAAGAATTTATAAGTTTGATTTAAAACAGCTTCTTCCACTAGGTAAGGAGTACTGTACCTGTAAGTTTGTATATCCTATAATCACAATTTTATAAACAACGTAGAGTAAAACAACGTTCAGAACAACCATTTATAGGTGTCACCGAATGATTGTCCTTTACGTGGAATTCGAACTCACATTTAACGTAATGGCAGAAGGAGGTGTCCGTTTAAAAATGGCAACAATTGATTTATGTGATTATTTAAATGTAATCCTACTCCCTTACTATCTGCAATTCATTGTACCATTTCCTACCCATAATAAACATGCACACATATTTATTAATTTTTACTTGTACTTACACTCTATAAGAAAGTGTGTGGACACACACATCTATCATTTCAGAGAAGTCAAGCTTTATTAATATTTAGCCATAATTAATTGCATAGTGTTATCGTAAGCATTATTTGGAATCTTTGTGATCGAGTGTTTTCCTCAACTTAGGTGACAAAAATTGTTTTTTCTATCTATGTAATTCTAAAAAAAGTTTTCGAGATCTTATAAACTCAAATAGTTTTATTAAAATATATAGATACTAAAAATATTATTTTCTCAACAAAAGTCTCAATCTTCTTAGGTAACTAAATAATAAGATTAATCGAATTCAGTAATCTTTACTAAAGTTCTAGTAACAGATCAAGCATTATGTGATATCTTCAAAAGAGTGTATAAAGCCATAATAAATAAACTACACAATACTGTATGGTCATAACATTGGATATAATTTTTAATGATAATATGTTTATATAAGATGTTTTAGTAATTGTAATCAACAGAGAACAATAAAAAAATAACAACTGTTGCATATAAAACCAAAACTTGGAACTTTATGTCAAACTAGCGAACGCGGCGGACGTTATTTATTTGTTTATTGTTAATAAAAAAAAACCTCGATATTAGACATATGCTGTTGCTGACTTTTTTGTAGGCATTATCAAACTGTATATGTTTTTCCTAGAACTCAGTCATATATCTCTCATCGTTAAGGCAGATTTCGTAACAAAGCTTTTCATTCGACTGTTTTTTCTCTGACTTACTTTGTGAATCCGACTTCCACAAGAGTCTTCATTTTTTGGGTTAATATATATGAAATTCATAAATAACGTAGCTTTCTATTGGTAAAAGTCGAGTCGAGTTCAACCCCACTAAAACGCAGGTCTGTATCTTTACCGCAAAAAAGACCCTCTTTGACGCAGTTCCTATCTTCCAGGGAGTACGCTTAGTCGCCAAGCCTAACATCAGTATCCTGGGTGTCGATATATCAAGTGACGTTCACTTTGGTGGTCATTTGGAAGGCAGAGCAAAATTAGCCTCAAAAAAATTAGGTGTTCTTAACAGAGCAGGACGGTATTTCACACCTGGTCATCGCCTTCAGCTTTATAAGGCACAAGTCCGTCCACTCATGGAATACTGTTCCCACCTCTGGGCCGGAGCACCTCAATGTCACCTACTTCCTCTTGACCGAATCCAACGTCGAGCGGCTCGAATCGTCGGCAACCAGATGCTCTCCTCAAGGCTAGACACCCTGGCGCTTCGTAGGGACGTAGCGTCGCTTTGCGTCCTTTATAAGATCTACCACGGAGAGTGCTCTGAAGAGCTGTTTGGACTAATACCTGCTGCTGAGTTCCGTTACAGAACGACTCGTCATGGACTGAAGTTCCATCAGTGTCATCTCGATGGTTGGAAGTCGTGCACCGTGCGATTCTCACGTTCGTTTTTTCCGCGTACGACAATTCTCTGGAATCTCCCAGCGGCAGCGTTTCCGGACGAATACAATCTGCCATTTTTCAAGAAACGAGCCTACTCCTTTCTTAAAGGCCGGCAACGGCATTTGTGATTCTTGTAGTTTCACAGGTGTCCATGGACGGCGGTGATCACTTATCATCAGGTGACCCACATGTTCGTTTGCTGTCAATAGCATAAAAAAAAATAAAAAAGGATTTTCAAAAGCGGTTTAGTAGATCCAAAAATTACCCCGTATAACGTCACAAACTTTACCTCTTTATAATATTAGTATAGACTAGCCTCTGCCCGCGACTTTGTTCGCGTGGAATAGTTAATTTGGGCTAACGCTAACATGCAGCGGAAGTTTTTAAGAGGAAAAAGCACCCGATTCTGAAACATTCTTCGTTGGTGCCCCGCTCCTATTGGTTTTAGCATGATGATATATAGCCTATAGCCTCTGTCGATAAATGAGCTATGTAACACTAAGAGAGTTTTCCAAATCGGACTCTTCGTTCCTGAGATTACCCCTTACAACGTCACAAACTCACAAACTCTACTTCTGTATAATATTAGTATAGATAATTAAAACTGTACCGATAAGCTGTGTTAATCTTTATTAATAATCACTTTGTTTGAAACCATTTAGAACCCTTCATATAGCCCAGGTCCTTTACGAATACATAAGCTATTGGGAAAGTTAATAAAATCGGCAAAGTTCGGATCCTTAAGCCCCTAATCCCTTCCCAATGTCACTACGAATTTTACAGAACTTTCTTGAGATATGATCTTAGGACCAGTAAGTCCGTCGGTTGAGATT
This sequence comes from Antheraea mylitta, assembly GCA_014332785.1. NCBI lineage: Eukaryota > Metazoa > Arthropoda > Insecta > Lepidoptera > Saturniidae > Antheraea > Antheraea mylitta. The sequence goes on from JACEII010000034.1 coordinate 2,392,229, forward strand.
AGAAAATAACATTACTCATTCCTATCTTCACAAAGAGGAACGTTTTACAAGAAATTATAGGTTAATAGGTTACATGTTAATGAAGCAAAATTCTTTGTTATAAACGTGAATCTACCGTTTTGTTTTTATATATTTTAGCTTGCTTCGTACACTGTCTCGTCTAAAGAATAATAATGCACTACAAAACTGGAAGGTTTTGGTAGGTGGTAGAGCCTTACAGAAGCTATTACTGGTTTCAGCATGAATCTGTCAGCTCGCCCGCGGTACCACCCTCTCACAGAAACACCGACGTGTCGTGTTGGTGTGTATTTTTTTTTCTTCTAAAATTACACCTGTTTTATTTAGTCTTAGATTTGTGGTTACAATAGCCATACTTCATTACTTCTTTAGTGTGATCATCCGTAACGTGTTATGTGTGTTTGTGTTATTATATTTGGTCGTTTTAAATTTTGTATTTACATTAATATAACCGATTGAACGTCAGTTTATCATCATATAGGCTCCCATGGAAAAACAAGACTTTTTATAATGTTCATATTTCTCAGTTTGGGTATTGAATATCTACATATATAGATGACTATGAATATTTGCTATATACTTATAATTATGGCTATATATCTAATTTGACATTACACGGAAGCGCGTGAAATTGTATTGTCAACGTATAAAAAATATGCTATATAAACGAGTGATAGTTACTAAATATATTTTGCCTCTTTGAAGATTTGCCTATAAACGTTCAATTGTTGTCTCAACATTCATAAATTTTATTTAACGTAATTATACCAAAACTCTAATCTAATATTTGTTACTTTTGACTACGAAAATCATGACATAGGTATATAATAACTCATTATAGTTTCGAGCTGTATTTCATTCAATTAATTTTTATTTTGATATAGTCGAGTTATTCAAATGGAAAAGAAATACCATTTCCAATTATCAATAGTCATAACTTGATTGGTAACGCAACTTCACAAATTATCTCCTTCTATCTATTTCTACATAACTGATAAATATTTAAAGTGTGACACCCTTTAGTCTGATAGTTTATAGGAACATTTAACGTATGAAATATTAATATCAAAACAAACACTAATAAACAACAAAGAGAACCCTAGTTAAACTTTGTTCTAAAAATGTTTAAAGTATGGGAACGATACTTTAAATGTAAAAAAATCACACCTAGATTCAATGTAAAATTTTCAAGGTTAATCATTACATAACTGCTTATCGTGGGAATGCCGCACGGTCGATCAAAAATAAGTGAGGTGCAAGTTGAGGTATGAGGTGCGGGCCGGACTGTGTGGTACGGTATGATTCATTCGTTTCCGCATTTATTACACCAATTCGTTTGTACCTAAATCACTTGTGGTTGAGTGCATATCAAATAATAAGAACCTATTTTTATAATTGATTTACAACGATAATCGACTAATGAGTATCGTGTAGTACGACTAACCAGTCACGCTGCATAATAAAACTACAGTTTTTTGAGGCTCAGTCACGTCAAAACTACTGAAAGTATTGGCACAGGACTAAGATTTAACCTCGTAGATAGTTCTAGATTACTTATTATTTGAATTCCATGGATTCTTTGCAATTTTTTTATTGAAGTCGAGCTTCTTTTGGAACTGTGTGTATTGGATTTTGTGAAACGAGAATGTGTAACGAAACAGATGTAGCGAGAAATGTATGTATAGATTTTAGACTGTGCGAGAATGACATAGATATTCTTAATGTACTTGAAATATATACAAAGAGAGGAAGAGAGAGAAACGTTGAAATTTAATGCACATTATTTTCTTTTGAACAGTAATGACTATCCCACACTTTTAAAAAATATTCTCTGTTGTGTATTATTAAGATTGTTAGTATATATTCAAATATTACAAAATAATGTCGAAAACTGATATTTAAGACCTAAATAGTGTATTCATCTCATTCTCTTAAATATTAATTGGAATACTAAAATTCAATTAATGCGCGTCGAAACGGACGGTTATCAGCTAGTAACTTTATAAATCTGAGTATTTTTATGTAAAAGTTGTATTTTTATTCGCATTAGCATCTGTTGCTCAACTGGCCTTTACAATGACCAGAATGCACAGAACGTTGTAGGCAGAACTTATTAAACTACATGAGGTAATATGTGTGCCTTTACTTAATAAATATTTATAGAGAGAATTGAAAAAGTGCAGATAGACCCAGAGTATAGATAAATATGGTCTAGATTTACGTAATATACATAGACCAGAATACACAATAGAGGCCCTCCAACTATAAAAGTACTTAGGCGTATTCCATTTTTAAAATGTCACCACTAACTTACATTCAATATTCAAAATCTAAGTTAAAGAATACAATTTCGTACGTGGAGTGTACGAACCTTTCTAACATCTAAAAGAATCTAACCGAATCCAGATTCCAGCTGTCTCCGAACAATGCAATTCTTGGAACAAATCGTTTCGTAGAGACGCCGCGCCGCGTCCCAGCCCGCCTGCTCTGCCTTCGTTCACACTTTTCGACAGAGAATTAATATCTGTCGAGGAAATCATGGATTGAAATTGTGAAATACAAGAAACTTAGTTTTATTAGTTACTTGGTTTACAATAATTGTTATATGACCTCATGGTTTGCTTAATTATTTTTAAGCAATCTATACTAATATTATAAAGAGGTAAAAGTTTGTGACGTTGTGACGTTGTAGGGGGTAATCTCAGATATATTAGGTTCGAGGTCTCCACCTCCCAAGCTGCAATTGGCACCCGCCCCCGGAGGGACGCGAAGTTCCCCTGTTGGGCGGTGAGCCGCCTCAACCGCGAATTAATGGAAGAGGCGGCCATCGTTCAGACGTGGGCCATGCCCTCCGTGCAGGACGATGTCGATGCGTCCGCAACCCGCCTCCGTAGTGCCCTAACTGAGGTTTGCGACGCGTCGATGCCGCGGAGCGTACACCGCCCAGACAAACGGGCAGTATACTGGTGGTCGCCGGAGATCGCCGATCTCCGGGCGGTCTGCTCCGCGGCCCGGCGGCTGTTCGGGCGTAGCCGCCGACGGCGGCACCGGGACCCCGAGGTGGAGGCCTGACTGTATAGCAGCTACAGGGAGCGCAGGAAGACCCTGCAGGCTGCCATCAGCCGGGCGAAGGAGGCGGCATGGGAAGAGCTGCTGCAAACGCTGGAGGGGGATCCTTGGGGGCGCCCGTATCGGCTCGTACGCAAAAAGTTACGATCCTGGGCACCCCCGGTAACGGAGACCCTCCAGCCGGAGGTGGTGGCGAGGGTCGTGGGAGAATTATTCCCCGACCCTTCGCTGCTATCGGCTCCTCCCATGCCTCCTCCTCGGGCGGAAGTTGGGAAGGTGCCTGACAGTCCTCCCCCAATTACGGTAGAGGAGATGGGGAGAGCTGTCGAGCGCCTCCTCAACCGGCGGAGAGCGCCCGGTCCTGACGGGGTCCCGGGCCGGGTGCTCGGCCTTGCACTGGGCCATCTTGAGGGGTGGTTTCAGGAGCTGTTTGACCGGTGTTTGGCAGTCAGGCAGTTCCCGAAGCTCTGGAAGCAAGGGCGGCTCTGCCTTATGGCGAAGGAGCGTCGCCCTCCGGACAGCGCATCCGGGTATCGACCTCTCGTCCTGCTGGACGACGTCGGAAAGGCGATGGAAAGGGTTGTCACTTCCCGAGTCGTCCAGCACCTGGAGGGTGTGGGGTCGAATTTATCGGACGCGCAGTTTGGCTTCCGGACAGGGCGTTCCACTGTGGACGCCTTGTGCCTCCTAAAGTCGCTGTCGACGGAGGCGACCTCCCAAGGGGAGAGGGTCTTGGCGGTGTCCTTAGACATCGCCAACGCCTTCAACAGCCTGCCGCACGGTGTCATAAGGGAGGCTCTCCGATATTTCGGAGTGCCCCCGTACCTGCGGCGGCTGTTGGAAGCGTACCTGGAGGACATGGAGGTCGCCTACGTCGACGGTGACGGGCGGATGGTCCGGCGAGCCACAAGGCGGGGGGTTCCACAGGGGTCGGTGCTAGGACCGCTCCTGTGAAACATGGGCTACGACTGGGTGCTCCGCGGCGTGCTCCCGTATGGAGCGCGTCTAATCTGTTACTCGGATGACACCCTAGTCGTAGCCCGGGGGGGGAATTGGAAGGAGGTGGAGCGCCTGGCCACGATGGCCACAACCCTCGTGGTCAGGCGCATAAGGAGGTTAGGCCTCAAGGTTGCCCTCGAGAAGACTGAGGCCCTGTTATTCCACGGGCCTCGGCGGGGGTCACCTCCTGGGGCCCACATAATGGTGGAAGGCGCCCGGATCAGGGTGGGGGCCAAAATGAAATATTTGGGCCTCACCCTGGACGGGCGCTGGCGGTTCGAGCCCCATTTTGCGGGGCTCGGTCCGCGAATTGCTGGGGCGGCGGCGGCACTCGGCCGGTTGCTCCCCAATATTGGGGGGCCGGGTGCCGGGTGCCGGCGACTTTTCATGGGAGTCGTGCGGACGATGGCCGCCTACGGGGCACTGGTCTGGGCAGACGCCCTTGGTGCCGCCAACGTGCGCACGTTGCGTAGTGCGCAGCGCACGGTGGCACTGAGAACGACCCGGGCGTACCGGACGGTGTCCTCGGCGGCGGCCTTTGCGCTCGCCGGCTCCCTTCCTTGGGAGCTGGAGGCAGGTGTTCTCGCTGCTGTGTACGAATTCACGGCGGCGAGGAAACGTAGTGGGGAGCCTCCGGCTCCCAGGGAGATAGGGTGTAAGAGACGGCAGTTGCGGGAGGAGACAGTCGAGAGGTGGATGCAGGACCTGGCGAACGCGCGCTACGGAACGTATACCGTTGACGCCGTCCGCCCGGTCCTGCGGGAGTGGATTGGTCGCGAGTAGGGCTCCCTGACGTTCAGGCTGGTGCAGGTACTGATTGGACACGGTTGCTTCGGGTGGTACCTGCACCGGACCGCTCGCAGGAAGCCGACCGCCGCCTGTCACGAGTGCGGTGCTGAGGAGGATACCGCGCAGCACACTCTGTCTGAATGTGCTGCATGGGAGGTGGAGCGTCGCACTCTGGCGGTGGCGGTAGGAGAAGATTTGTCGCTGCCGAGCGTGGTTTTGTCCATGCTCGGCAGCGAGCAGGCATGGCGAGCAGTGGCCTCCTTTTGCGAGGAAGTCATCTCGCAAAAGGAGGCGGCGGAGAGGGCCCGCGAGGCGGACCCCCTCAGTGGCCGTCTTCGCCATCGGAGGACCGGCAGGAGGAGGCGGCGCTTTGCTCAACTCCTCCTGCCACCGTAGCCGGACCTGAGGGGATGTAGTCGGGGGGCTCATCCCCTCATTGCACAGGTCTGGCGGACGTGGGGGGGCAGCTGATGTGTGCCTAGCTGCCTTTCTATAGGTAGGAGCCCGGCGGCCACCTTCCGCCGGGCGGACCGTTGGGGCGGCTATCTAAGGGGAATAGCTTAGACCGATCCCTTGCCGCCCCAACATAACGGTCTGTCGGTACACCGTGGGGTTTTAGTCCGTACGAGTCGGACATAACCCACTCTCTCTCCCGGGAGGGTGGATATCCATAAGGGATTTCCCCCAAAAAAAAAGGGGGTAATCTTAGGAACTACTGATCCGATTTGAAAAATTTTTTCAATGTTATATAATTGCTATGTAAGCTCATTGTTTGCTTAATTATTTTTATGTAATCTATACTAATATTATAAAGAGATAGTTTGTGAGTTTGAGACGTAGTGACGTTGTAGGGGGTAATCTCAGGAAGGGAGCCGACCGCCGCTTGTCACGAGTGCGGTGCTGAGGAAGATACCGCGCAGCACACGCTTTCCGAGTGTGTTGCGTGGGAGCGACAGCGCCGCACTCTAACGGCGGCGGTAGGAAGGAATTTGTCGCTGCCGAGTGTGGTCTCCGCCATGCTCGGCAGCGAACAGGCGTGGCGAGCAATGGCCTCCTTCTGCGAGGAGGTCATCTTGCAGAAGGAGGCGGCGGAGAGGGCCCGCGAGGTGGATCCTCTGAGTGGCCGTCTCCGCCAACGGAGGACCGGCAGGAGGAGGCGGCGCTTTGCCCAACTCCTCCTGCCACTGTAGCCGGACCTGAGGGGATGGGCGGGGGAGGCTCATCTCCTCATTGCACAGGTCCGGCGGACGAGGGGAGGCAGCTGGTGTGTACCCAGTCTGCCTCTCTATAGGTAGGAGCTCGGCGGCCACCTTCCGCCGGGCGGACCGTTGGGGCGGCTTTACAAGGTTGAGTAGCAAGTACGATCCCTTGCCGCCCCAACAATTACGGTCTGACGGTACACCGTGGGGTTTTAGTCCGTGCGAGCCGGACATAACCCACCTTCTCCCCCGGGAAGATGGGTATCCATAAGGGATTTCCCCACGTTAAAAAAAAAAAAAAAAGGAACTACTGGTCCGATTTAAAAAATATTTCAATGTTATATAGCTCAGTTATCGAGGATGGTTATAGATTATATATCATCACGCTAAGGCCAATAGGAGCGGAGCACCAGTGAAGTATGTTTAAAAATCGGGTTTTTTTCCTTTTGAGAGCTTCCGCTGCGTGTTAGTGTTAGCCCAAAGTAACTATTCCACGCAAAAGAAGTCGTGGGCAGAGCATATAAATAAAAAGATTGTTTTGTGGTTGTGCACGCTTCACGCAAAAACAACTGGATAAATTTGAATCAATTTCATTTAGTTTTGCTTTTTAAGTAAGAGGTTCTTATTTAAAAAAGGATTTTTAAGAATCAAAAGAAGATTATAACGATACTTCATGTAATATAAGGCTATCAAAGCTCTAAGAATCTACGATTTTTTTAAGCAATACGCGTCCAGCGATGTGTGTTTTCATAACGTGGACAAGTGGGGCAAGCGATTTTTTTCTTCTATATTTAAAATACATTGTTAAAACAATAAACGACAAAGATGAAGGCGCGGGTATCAGCTAGTCTATGGATATAATGTACAATTTCCTAAGTAAACCTTTTTTTAGTAGCTTAAACTAGGTTACTGTATTATCATTGAATTAGTTAAAAGAGAGGATATTTAAAATTAAAACCGTAATTAACTTCAACTTAAATAAAAAATTACTTGAAGAAGTACTGAAATTGAGATAATTTAAAGCCGAATACGTCTAGTTTTTATACTTATTTATTATGTAACTTACATATTCTCGAGGTGGGAAAATGTATACCTACAACGGATTTTCTGAAGAATGTTAACAAAATGACGAGGGTGTCGAGTTGGAGCACTTAATTATTATTTAATTATATAATTTGCAATTATATAACTTAACACTTGAATTGTTACTAATTATTTATACATAAAAACATTATATGTTTGTGCGCTTAAGTGTTCATCTCAATAGTTAATTAACATTGATTTTATGTATCTAAAAGTATATATATAAAATATCAATCAAATAGGTCATCATTGTATGTGAACTATTTCGGTGAACCTGTCAACCATGTTTGACAACGTCGTTCTCTCTACAATAACAAAACACGAGCTTACTTACTCACATATAAACGTATGCTATAGTCAGCCTATTGGGTTTAATGAAATTGTTAAAACTATTGGACGTCTATTTCTTTCGACCATAAAAATTGGTATCAACTTTTCTCTGTACGTGTTAATATATTAATGTTATATGTGTACGAGTATTTTTTATGATTTTTTTTTCTAAAACGTGAAATTGATATTGATTATTATACAAATATTTTGAAATGTTAGTGTAAGGAGCGTGAAGTGTGACGAATAAAGACACATAAATATAGACTCCGACTTCATATATCTATATGGTATAAAAAGTAACTGTTTCCAATTTATTTATTAATAGGGGTAATAATAAGTTCGTCGATGGCTATTAAACAGAAAAATAAAGGAAATCGGTCGTCAAATAGAGAAAAAAGTAATACTGGACTATTTTATCTTCACCAATTCATATACCAGGTGAAAGGTTAGACACTCGCAGTATTCTAGTATATGACACTTCATGGTTAGATTTAACATATAAAATAATAATATTAAAACAAATAATAATAAACAAACAAGAAAACCTAAGTTTATTCTAAAACTTTCTAAGACTAAGAAAAGTATATCTACAAACGTGTAAATAAAATAATAAACCTAAGTGCAAAGACCGGTGTCAAAAGCTACAATTAGTGACCCGACGTTAATAACTTTCGATAACAAAACGGTAATAACGTGTTTTGTTTTGTTGCAAACGTTCCCACATTACCTTTCAAGTGAAAGTGAAAGTACACGACGGTCATTAACACTATGCTTTAATACATACTCGTAGAGGATTGTGTATATTTTTTGTATTTTTCTAGATAGATCAAATATTAAGCACCTATTCTTTAATTGATTTAGGACGAGAATCGAGCGCAGAGTGTCCTTTAGAAACATTGCTGGTATAGATACTAGTGGACTCGGAATTTTGAATTAGTTAATTTTTGCATTTAAGAAAAAATAGTAATATTTAAGAAATTAGATCTCAATAACTACGCTAAATATTTGATCGAATTATATCTAAGTAGCATTCAGGTGACCCGACAAGTACAGATAAAAAATATTAAAATCTGTCAATTACGAATATATGCACACCAGCATTGTTTACATGTTACTGATCATCTAATAATCGAAACTCGACAATTATGACATATTTTTTAAATTCTAATATTAAGAAAAATAACGAACTTCATGAACGCTTAAAGAAGCTTGTGAAATAGAAAAAAAAATGCTTGGGCAACAAACAAGCAGACGAGGAAAGTGTAGTTAACTGTTTTGCTTCAGCTTATTTTTAAATATATACATAAAGATAAAAAATCTCTTGTCGAGCTAGCTTGCCTTACACAAAATAGATTATATTGAAAATTTTAATTTTGTACATTGAAAATTGTAATATATAAGAGAAGTAATATTGTTTCCTGTAATAAACTTTGTTAATTAACAAAATTTTCGTCAAATAAATTATTTTATGATATTACAGTATAATATAAAGTCTTATACCAAACAAAATCATTAGGAACAGCAATAATATCCTTATAAATCGACATCTAACAAATCAACAAACAATAATCGATCTTGACCAACATTTCAACCAAGTTTAACATAAACTTTCTATTTACTCAACTTACTATATTATATACTTATGTGAAGCTGCGGCTTCGTAACGTTGTTGAAAAGAAATACGGTGTACTTTTGAAAGAAAAAAACTGTCCGATGACGAATTCGACAAAAATATACAACTTTTACGAGGTTTTAGCAGCTAATTCGCGTGGAGACGGTTGTCTAGAAATTATTTATCTTTTGCTTTTTATGTGTACATTATTTATATAATAATTACATATAAAAAATTGTGTAACAATATCTCTACTTCTTTGTTGAATTGTTTATTAGCTCCATACAGTATGTAACCTGTACAATAATATTTTCTTGAAGCAATTACTATAAATTTTAATAATTATTAAAGAAAGAGTCATTAAAGGATATGCAATTAATTTTCTAAAGGCATATTATTTTTAAAACTAGCTGGTGTAAATTAAGTAGTGTAAATAAAAAATATATATATTGTAAAAAAGCGTGGGGTGCATGGTGTCAATAGGTATAAACATTTTATTGACAGGTAGGAGTAAATAGATTATCATTTCAATAGTGTTTTAAACACAGAGTGTGTTGTTTTTAAGTTAAAAAAAAAATAAAATACATTTGTTTTATTTACACAATTGTTAATATATACTATTAATATTTTTATACACCACTCTTCATTTAAATTTATTTTCATTTTTTTTAGTATGGCTTTCTAGAAAAGAATGCTTTTTTAAACTATTATTTATTCTTCCTAAATTTCCATATATTTTAAAAACTAGAATATCTTTAATTTATATATAATTCCATTCTATATTAATACCATATTACCCATTATAAATAAATGTATTATACAATAAATTAAATTAAGTAATAATAATTGTATATTTATTCTCTATTAAGTAGAAAATCATTTTTTTTTCGAACTATTGGCCTAGTAAGGCTTCACAAGCTTCATTGGACTACTAAAATGAAATAATGTTACGAACAATCATTACATACTATAAAACAAAGTCGTCTGCCACGTCTTTCTGTCTGTGTGTCTGTTCGCGATAATCTTAAAAACTATCAAACGCATTTTCATGCGGTTTTCGTCAGTAGATAGAGTCATTCGTGAAGAAGGTTTACGTATATAATTTGGTAAAGTTTTTTTATTATTAGGGTTGGAGAACATCCGCCGGACTCGCTAGTAAGATATAAGTAATTACTAAAACTATATTTACTTGGTACCTACTTTCTACTACTTTATCACGAATAACTTGTTAGTACATTGAAATAAAATAAAATTATAACTCGAGCATTTTTCTCTCCTTATAATACAGAGTTCTTGAAAATATGTGCATACAAATATATTTAAACATACCGAGATGACAGCAACATCAGTTAAAACCTCGTCTCTCGTTACCAGCCAACATTCGACTATTCTTTTACTATACCATCATAAAGCCGCTTTATATTTTACTTGACCCTGCCCGCGACTTCGTCCGCGTAGTAATAGTTACTTTGGGCTAACATTCACACGCAGCAGAAGCTCTCAAGAGGAAAGAAAATCCATATTTTGAAACTTTTTTCGTTGGTGCTCTGCTCCTATTGCTCTTAGCGTGATGATATATAGCCTATAATCTTTCTGGATAAATGAGTTATATAACACTGAAACATTTTTCAAATCGAACCAGTAGTTCCTGAGATTACCTCTTACAACGTCCCAAGCTTTTCCTCTTTATAATATTAGTATAGATTTCGTACTTATGTTTTTAACAAATATATACCTACAATATTAAATATGGCAATAATCTTGATTAAAATCAATTAATATATAGTGAGTTATTCTCTGATCTTTAATTATAAGTTACATTAACAGTTTGTCAGTAACAAAATTCGGAAAAGGTTCATTTCAAAGAGATAAGTTCAGAAGTAAAATAAACGAAGCCTTTCGCTGACTAATTCAAGACATATTTATCATGTCCGTGTGATTTAGCGGTTAATTTACTCAATAAGGGGCAGAAACAATAAAGTAACTTTATTTGTCATTTGCATTTTTCATGTTGGTAAAGATAATCATTTATTTAAATTATAAGTTAACCACATTTCTATATTAACATTTTTTTTCTACTATGACAATAGTGTAATGCTCACACTATCTTTAACATTTAAAACTTTATTTGTAACATTTTCTCAATTTATTATTCAAAATCTTGTAATTTTTGTTAATCACTATATTTTCAGAAGAGAACAATTTTTAGAGAGATTAGCATTTACAAAAGCAACACTTTAAATAGCTAACATCTATCAATAAAACATCTAAAATTTTGATTGGTTAACATGTATAGGATGTTAAAATGTAATAAAAAACATGTACCTAATTACTGGTAAGTACCACGAAATTATTTTTTATGCGATCGTCGTTTATGCACATTTTATTTCTGATGTCGCAATCTGAAGTTATAGATCATGGACATATACAATCGTATAAATTCAATCAAACAAGGTAAAAGATCCATGCAAGTGTTATTATATGTAAAACCCGAGATATATTTTCCTTCCGAATTTTCATTTTCGAGAAACAAAATTCTAAAATAAATCCTTGTTATAAATTGATATGATAGACTAGACGAAATATTTACTTTCAGTCGGCCGATAGGTAATCAATATTTCACCATTTCACAATACCACGATTTCAATCTTTGGGAAATCAACAGAAATTTGCATACAAAAAGCGCTATCTATTTAGCATAAATCGATTTACCTATCCTCTTTCAAAAGCTTTTTCCTTCCCAATTTGAACGCCAAGTTTATTTGTAAACAAAGTAGGAATTGCTCTAGGGTATTACCGAATAAAAGTTTCGATTGCTGAAAAATATTATTTGTAAATAACATTTCGGTAGAAACAGAAAGAAATGATTCGTTGTAGAATAATGGAATATTTACTAAATAAAGGATAATACAAAAACATTTTGTACAACTCAAAGTTTGACTTCCATGTTCAAGGAGAAATTTAACATTTTAAGAGATAATTAAGAAAACTTTTAATACAAAGTTATGAAGTCATAACCGTTTATAATAAAATCTTTACTTTTACGTTTTAATTCTTATACTTATTCAAAGATATAAGTTAACATATTGGACATTTTCAAAATGAAAAGACTGTAGATATTCTTAATATTAAAAACATAAAATCGTACTAAATTATAGTAATATCTTAAATCAGAGTCGAATACTGCACTTGTATCAGTCATCAGAGATTGTGTATGTTCTCGTACTTATTATAAGATATAAGTCAACATATTGGCCATGGTCAAAATGAAAATACTGTAGATATTCTTAATATTTGAAATATAAAATCGTACTAAATCACAGTGATATATTAAAGCAGAGTCGAATATTGCACTTGTATCAGTCACCAAAGATCGTGTATGTTCTAGTACTTATTACAAGATATAAGTTAACGTATTGGCCATTTTCAAAATGAAAAGACTGTAGATATTCTTAACATTTAAAACATAAAATCCTACTAGATTACAGTGATACCTTAAAGCAGAGTCGTATACTGAAATTGTATCGGTCACCAGAGATCGTGTATGAGCAGTTTTAATCGTTTTTGTCTTTGCTAACGAATCGGCGAGCTCATTGAGCTTTCAACGACGCTCTCCCGGCGGCTATTGTTTCGTACAGGCTTTTTACTTTTTTGTACGTTTCTTTTATTGTATCAACTATCGATCTCTCCAAGACCTATTCTCGTATTGCACACTGTTCTTCTATTGTGACATGATAAAAGTTTTCAAACTATCTACGGCACATTATTTAAATTATTCTAATTTAATAGTGTTTGTAATGTATTAGCTAATAATTGTACTTAAATTATTATTTTATTTAAGCACTGGTTTAAGTATTATTCTTATAAATATTAATACTGTCACTACTTTCTTACTACTGGTACCTCTTAGTACCTGTATTAAGTTTTAGTTACATACAATTATTAAGTTTTAAGTTTCATAATAAAGTCTCTAGAAATCGTTGGGCAGTAGAAGCAACATATGAAATGTTGAAACAAAAATATCGTCAACTTAACCGAAGCGAATGTTTGATAAACAACATTCTTGAATACTTACTTATTATAATATAAATATTTTCGAATTATTGTTTTAATGTGTTACATTATGCGTATTTATAAATTAATCAAATATGTTTAGTATTTTTGTTGCAGAGGTAATCATAAGAAAATACAATATTTATGTAAAGATATCGATTTTTCTTTCTTTTCCATATGGCGTGCATTTTTTAAATCGACAGAAAAATATTACAGTAATTTTAAATATAAAATATTATTATAAACAGATATAAAAGAGTTAAATTTGCTTTAAAATAAAAAAAGAAAGTGTATACGTACTATTCGTACATAAGCAATTTGACGAATTGCGTAAAGAAGTGATTTTTTTTTAAACAATGGCTTCTCCATTTTTAAAATTTTAAATACTAATGATGTGGTAGGTATATACATTAAGGCTTAAAAAGATTCTTTTTCATAATTGTAAGAAAATTGCATCATGGCAAGGGATTTTTTTTATGATCGTAATTTACTGATGTAGCTCTTAATTTTTTTTCTCGTAGTTATTAGTAGCCCTGACGTCGGTACAGATTTTTTTTCTGGAACACTATGCTTTTGAGCTTCGATTCTTTACCTATATCTTGTCTATAGTAAATAAAAATTTCATATTTAAACTTTAAATTGAAACAATATATAATTTAGTGATTTTGTATAAAATTTCCACTTAAGTAAGAAGAAAATATAATAAAACAAACGGTAGATACTCTAATATTTTATCAAACAATATTTCCATTTTCGTAACCATGAGATAGAATACTTACGATTTCGCCGAATAATAGCGGTATAAAATAAAATCAATATAACGTACTGTTCGTGAAAAAGAGAAAAGAACAAATCTATTTACCTATCTAGTCACGTAATTACCTACATCGCAAAGAGGAAAAAAGATATGTGTGTACTTATGTACACACGTTAGAAGTTATACTTCTTGAGCGCAACAAGATAAAAATCTTTTCAAAAATTTTGTCTTTCGCCTTATTCTTGTACGTTTGTAGGAAAAACGATACTAATAATAGAAAAAAGGTATTTAATACATTTAAAGTTTTAATACAAAGAAGTACAAACAACAAATACAAAGAAACAAAATGTTGACTATAGGTAACTTGAGAGTTTCGGTTTTTTGTGACGGTGTGCGTGCGCATCATAAAATTTATTCTCATTATTTTTCCCTAACGCGCCAAAAAATGTATAACTTCAATAAAAACAAAAATAAACACGTTTTTAACTTTGTGAACAAGATTATATGCTTCTAATCGCTATATCCATTATATATGTTATATGTAAACAAATTAATTATATGACAATTCTTAACACTTTCAGTACCTACCACTTGAATCCGCCAATATGTATAATGTATGTGACACCAACTTACAACAGTTTTATTTTTAATGTGGTTGGAAGAATAACACATATTTGTATAGAGTACAATGTATACCAATTTCTGAGAACTAATTTAGTAATGTTATCAATCAGATTGAAGGAAATAATATAATATTTAGTAATTTTGAATTTTAAAAATTGATAGTGCTGTTAAAATGCTAGTCCCCGAACTGCAGTATATTGTCAAAGTATATACAAATGTTACGAAAATAATAAAACTATCTATTGTCCGAACAACCTGCTAAAAAATTAGGTAGATTTTACGAGCGACTAGTTCTGAACAGTCTCCAGACTACTATCTCCGAATTAAACCTATTGGTGCCTGAGGAATTCGTGTTTCGAGCTTGACACTCCTGCACACACCAAGTGCATCGCCTCAAGTAACTTTTTTTTTTCTCGAACTGACTACGCTATTGACCTAGCAAGGTCTTAACAGCTTCACCGGACTACTAAGGCGAGCGCTTAAGGCACTCAGCCGATTTTATTTTGGCAACCAGCTCAAGGGTGCACGGCACACCTCGGCTTGGCTGTTGCCCGTTGCATGCAAAATCGCGACCTATCTTAGCTAACCTAGCTAACTATTC
This sequence comes from Antheraea mylitta, assembly GCA_014332785.1. NCBI lineage: Eukaryota > Metazoa > Arthropoda > Insecta > Lepidoptera > Saturniidae > Antheraea > Antheraea mylitta. The sequence continues at coordinate 2,407,363 of JACEII010000034.1, forward strand.
ATATATGTTTGAGTTGTTGAAACGTATATGAGTACCAAGCATATCCGCCTCAACAACTCCTCGATATATTTTTGTCGGAAAAATTGAGAGTTTTTCAGTTCGATAAGGGAAAAAAAATTATCAAAAATAACCCTTCCACCAAAATGTGTAGCGTGTAGTAGGCGTGCACGTGTGTGGAGGTGATCTTGTAGTGTTGTAGCAGTGATGTATGGGTGTGTCACCGTATCGCGCAAGCAACGCACTCAAGGGCTCCCTACCGAGGGATCGAACCTAGGCTTGAGCCGCTGCCGTGGGAGGCCTAATCGGGTGTGCGGGAGCGAAGTTAACCCCCAGACCGCAGCGGAGCGATCTGTGGTTGCGCGGGCGTGGGCGTGAGCACGCTCTGTTACGAGAGACAGGCTGGTACTGATCGTTCGCTGACGTGATATCGGTCGGTCGTAACTCACAGAAGAAGGTATATGAGTCTCATCCTCGTATGGTTAGCTTAGCTTGCATGAATAGTTTAGATCGATACGCTATATTGCATGCAAAACAATAACTCAAACCAAGCGCACCTTAAGCTCCTTACCATACAGTGAAGTGTCTTAAGCGCTCGTCCGAAAAACACCGTGAAGCTGCAAAGAAGACGCGTTAGATTAAAAAAAGCATGTATAGTTAATTTGGCAAAAATAAAATAGTTCAATACATTTGTTCCCTCCGTTTATCAAAAACTCCTTTGTTATGTTTTTTTTTTTTTGCCTAGTATGTATTGACGAGCGTTAATGTTATGAAAAATAATTGGAAACAGTCAATTATGTTTCTCTACTTTCAAGAAGTTGAAGTCTTTATTCGTTAGATACATTTGAAGCTATATAATCTACACTGTTTGTATAAATAATACTCATACATTTTTTATGGATTAGAAAAAAAAATGTAATACGAATAATACTTATGTATAAACACATGATAAAATACTGTATACCCATAATTATGATCAAATGTCAACCATCGGATAACCATTAGTTTTGTTATTTTTTCGGTTGATTAGAACATTTTATTTTTACTGTTATAAAAAACTTAAAAGAAAATACTTGAAAGCCTTACATTAAACGTGTCTAAACTATTATATAAGCTTGAAAACTTTTCTGGCTTCCATTATTGTCTGGTAATATTTATTGTTATTTCAAGCTATCTTCCGCCAATGTAGTCTAATTAAAAACTTTATGGTATCCGTACCTAATATTGAAATAATAGAGAAACTTACATTGTACTATGTGTACATGTTTTATTTAATAAGTTAATTACACATAAAGCACGAATGATTATGAAACATTGGCATATGGTATTAATCATGCATAATTGTTGACATACCATTTGTATGCAACGTAGCGCTCAAGTGTGTTTTTTTTTTCAAATAAATTGGAGAATGTGGTTGACGTTTACTACTATTTAGTACCTAGCATATATAATCATACAATTTATCAATTAAAAAATACCAAATTAAAGTTGAACAGATGGACGGGTCCAATGGTATCTATATATTAATACGTGAAGCAAAAAATTTGTACCTCTTTTTAAACGAACTGTGTTAACGGGTGAACTTGAAATTCGGCATAGTTAATAATTATATGGCAGAGAAGTGCAGATAGCTATTTATTTTATATAAAATGCGTTAGAAATACATTAAATTAATTAAAATATGCATTACTCACATTTATGCTTTCAATGCATTCATTTTCCAATCATTTTAATATTCTGTTGTATTATTTATGGCCTTCGTAAAAAATATATAGAATTTACTAAATTAATATGTGAAGAGTTCTTGCGCCACATTTATTCCTTTCTGAGAAATCTTTGTACATTGAAATCGTCTGGTTTCGTAGGTGAGGTACATCAAAAGGCGACAGTAGAAGGACGATCAATGTGTTCCTCGAATGCGGTGAGTAATGACCACAATTTCGTCACACTCCTCGACGCCCGCGACTCTTTCTTTTATAACAATAAACGTCTCTCATTCGCGAAGAAATATCATTATTATCACAATGTCATCGTTATGCGTCAATGGCATTTTTAATAAAAATCGTCGCTTTTTCTTACCTTGTTAACGGTAACAATTCGCTTTTACTCATTTTTTATATTTTACGTCTAATTCAACAGTGTTTATTTTTTTTCTCTTCACTTTAGGTTTGCCAGCCCTATTGCTTAGGTTTTAGGTTTGCCAGCTGAGTTGCTGTGGCTCAGTTATTATTATATCATACATATTGATAAGAATTCATAATTGTTGTTGATAATATGACCAATAAACATTACTTAAGCATTTAAATTATTTTTAATGTGAAACATTTATAGGCGGAAGTGAAACCAAATTGTTAACGTGGCGACGCAAAACACGAACATTGCACTATTAACGAAATACTCAAAAACATTTGCAACCCTATCTTGTAGTCCACTTGTTCTACTAGTGTTACGTGGCACGCGCCGACGACCTAGCGCCCTTTGATAAATGTCGCCAACACACCACGTCAGCGCCTAGTTGAATTTTTGTATTTAATAAAAATGAATATTTATGTAATAAAATAAATAAACAGTCAATATTTTCTGGAATTAATTTGTAATTTTTTTAGCTTTATCTTTTTATTATTTCATAGCTGATTCCTGTCGTAATTTGTTCTTTTATGCATATAACTTATGCAAAATAATTCTGATGCCAGGCGTCCTGGGACGGCTCAATTATTTAAAATATAAAACACTTTTTTTGACTTAAATATATAAGTTAGGCATATGCTGTCGCTGATCTTTTGTAGGCATTATGAAGCTCTACGACTTTTCTCTAAAACTAAACATATATCTCTCATCTTTAAGGCAGCGTTCGTAAGAAACCTTTTCGTTCGACCGTTTTTTCTCTGAGTAACTTTACAAACTACCATAAAAAAGTATTTTCATTTTTCAGGTTAATAACACTCAAAAATAACGTAGTTTTCTATTTGTAAAAGTTTTCAGAATCGGCTTAGTAGATCCTGATACTACCCCTTACAACCTCACAAACTGTACCTCTTTATAATTTTAGTATTGATATAGATTACAACCAAAAATTATAAATCTAAAATCAACATCAAAGTGATTGGATAGGAAACTTATACATAAAATTGAGGAAGAGCCCAAAATCGGTTCTGACACAATGCTTATGATAAACACCAATATAAAATACCTAACAGCTTCCTCTGATTATGACTACTGTGAGATTTTATCAAGAAATTATAGATATCATGAGTTACTACAAGTTATTAATTTATAATTTTCATCTAAATGTACCAGATGGAATGGAACCACACGATAGCTTAAACGTAATAAAAAGTAAAGTTCTATTTATATTGGTTTATGTGAACCAAAGTAATGTGTAGGGTAAATGTGCATTGTGAGAAAGATTACGTGGTTATTTGAAGGCTTCTTCTATTTTGTCGACTGGGAAAATAATTGGTAAACTGTAATAATGCCTTCTCGGCATTTATACAGGTTCTATACAACGCACGGTAATTGAATTGAAAATATAATACGATATCAATTGTAGAATTTAATGGTTTTGTGAGTAAATATCTTTTTGGCTAAATAGGTAGGTATGTATTTAATAGAATATTTTTAATTTGCAGTCTCATCGACGGAAGCGTTGTATTTATTGGATAGAAAAAATACTTGTCATGTATTTACAATCATCGACATTATCTACGAATATTTAAATTCACTATTATTTGTTTGAAGAGTATCACTATTTTAGAAAGGCAAAAAATTGTAGTTAATGTAACTAGACCTTTTTGCAACACCTTAGTACAAGAGCCAGCAACATTGGAAGAACATGAATTTTAGAAAAGCTGTTTGAGTTTAACTTTTCTGAATACATATCAATTTTTTCTACACATCATCATTATAATGAGGTTATCTTTAACATTTGAACTATAGAATAGTACATAAAAGTGTAGGCCGGGTTAATTAAAACTTACATCTTACAACATAAATTCGCGAACGGCTTCGTCCCACGTCTGAAGAAGTTTCTATTAGATGTTTGAATATCTATATATTAATATGTGAAGCAAAAAAATTGTACCCCTTTCTAACCTATTTCCCCTTAATGGGTGAACTTGAAATTTGGCATAGAAAAAGTTTATATGGCGGAGAAGTGCAAAAAGTTATTTATTTTATATAAAATGCATTAGAAGTACATTAAAGGAATTAAAATAAGCATTACTCACACTAATGCTTGAATTTTACACGACATATACACACATGTAAATAAAAAAGACATTTTGACAGTCGTCAATAATTACGAACTTCAAAAAAGGTTGTTAACAGTGAAGGAGGTTGCTATGCTCGACTGTATGTATTTTTTAACTCTTACGTTCCAATTATCATTTTTCATCCAACATTCAACAATAATATTATAATATATAATTATTATTGTAATGTTTATTATTTTTTATGGTGAACTCACTTCAAATGATGGTTTAATAAAAAAATGAGTCAAATAATACTTTGTCTAATCAAAATAAGAATTTAGTTCATAAAAGTAATCCATGACTCAGACCTCCGCGGTTACAACGTTGCAATTCAACCTCATGTAGCAACAAAAAAGAATTTATTTTCAAAAGCTAATGGTAGTATTAAAAACATCTTTGTCTTGGATTCACCATTTGATTGTATTGTGGATCCATTACTTTTCCAAACGATGATACTGGGCATATATATATATAATGTAAGATGACCATAGCAATACACAAAAGTAATTTTAAAAAGTTTAGAATTTATATATATTTTATACAAGTTATGCGTAAAATGATTAATGAATTAAAAATATGGTTTTAAATTAAAAGTCACAGATACCTATACGTAAACGTTCGTACAAAATATCTTCATTCCACCCCGACTGATAATTCAATTTGCCAGGGTGACTCTCTCAATTATTACGTCAACGCCTCCTCATTTCAAAGACTGCTTGCCCCTAATTTGTTATAATTTCATTTGGTATTTCGCTCTGATGATGTAAACATTAGGGACGACAAAAAGGTTTTATTGGTTGTTCGAGATATTATTTTCCTGTAAAAGTTTCCTTTTCAATGTTTTAGCCACACGAGTTGGTTTTATCATGCGACTTAGTTGCGACCCTCATCTCATGTCATCGATTATCCTTGCTGTCAGCCAACTACTTACTTTACCCTTTCCAACTAGATATGCCTACAATTACGATCCTTTTATTTTATTGTTTACAATATCAATCCTTATAAACCATATCTATATACATATAATTAGACAGACACAAAACAGTTAAGTATGTCTATCTCTCAACCGATTATCTTTGTGGAGTGAAAGCTTCTTTAGCCGCATTGAGCGAATTATGCCTGTGGAAAATTCTATGACTTTGCGTCACCGATGACCTCGAAATGCTAATGATGTATAGCGTTGGTATCAGGTTAGCGACACATAGTAATAGCACATTATAAATATGAGATGTGAACTGTAGTATGGGGTCTGTATACATGTTTTTTTTTTCGATCTGACTACGCTATTGACCCAGCAAGGTTTTAACAGCTTCACCGGACTACCTGTATACATGTAGTACTAATATTTTGTATTGATCTTGTACAGCTCATTGTATTTTTGTATAGTTAATGAACTGTATAAAAATGTATATAATTTAGTACTCCGAGCGAAAAGTGAAAACAAATCTAGTATTGATAATTTAAATTTACAAAACATAAAGTCTAAATTATTCAGACTATCGTTGATTTTATAATTCAAGAAAGAACACTGCTATTCCAATATTTTGAATTTTTACTTCTATCGGAAATCATTATGATTATTTCGACTTTTTTTTTCTTTAGTAGATATTGACGAGATTTAATATTATGAACAAAAAAATATTAAAAAACTTAAGTACTTAACTCCTAGTATTAAAACTTGAAAAACTAATTAATTACGGTAGAATTGAAATGAGACTACTACTAGGGTATTTATAAAACGTCTATTAAAAGGCAACCAATATATTTCAGTGTCACTCAAATTACTTGTCTTTTGCGTCACGCTGTGGACTTTTGAAGGTACTATATTTAATTTAATACGCGTTTCTCATATTTCAGATGACGACAATAGTGAATTAAAGTGAGGCATGCTTATTTATTTTCTCAACGTTATACCTGTATTAGGAAGTTTAAATATCTAGTAATAACACCAAAAATTAGTAAAAATACACAAACTGACTGTACTTATAATATTCAAAGGAAAAATCAATATTATTCAATATTTTTCAAATAAATATACAAATCTTTATATTCAAATGTAATATGTATGTATAATCGAATAACAAAAAAAATCATATTATTAATAATGGGATAATTATTGTTACAACAATCCAATTTCCATAGTGGAAACTATGAAAATTGGCTATAAAACAAAAACAAAAATTTCAGTCCATTGCTGTGTACATCATAGTATATTCAATATTCGTCGCCTACGCCCGCGTAACCACAGATCACGCAGCCGTGGTCTGGAGGTAAATTTCACTCCCACACACCAGATTAGGCACCCCTCGGCAGCGGCTCAAGTCTAGGTTCGATCCCTCAGCAGGGAACCCTTGAGTGCGCTACTTGCGCGATACAGTGACACAAAAATTTACATCACTGCTACAACACTACACGATCACCCCCACACACGTGCACGCTCCATGCTTACGCATGGAAGTGGAAGGGTTTTATTTTTTTCCGTTATCGAACTGAAAACACTCTAATTTTCCGATAAAAAATATATGGAGGGGTTGTTCAAGCGTGTATGCTTGGTACACATATGCGTCTCAACAACTCAAACATATATGAATAGTTAGCTAGGTTAGCTAAGATAGGTCGCGAGTTTGCATGTAACAGGCAACAGCCAAGCCGAGGTGTGCCGTGCACCCTTGAGCTAGTTGCCCAAATAAAATCGGCTGAGTGTCTTAAGCGCTCGCCTTAGTAGTTCGGTGAAGCTGTTAAGACCTTGGTGGGTAAATAGCGTAGTCAGTTCGAAAAAAAAAAAACAATATTCAAATATTAGAAGCCACCGGTAAAAGCAAAAAAATGTATAGGTATATAATGAAACGAGAATCTCTTTTTAATAAATCATATTTAGCTTAATCGTTACTTAATTTTGAATTTTTTTTTTACCATATTACGCGTATGGTAATTTAATTTAATTTTACATGCACATAGAATACGATAAAATTCTTCATACATTTTCTTCAAAACTGTCAAATCATGATAAAACAATTTGTCTCTATAATAAGCTATTCGTAAAAACGTATTTTCTACCATTTATCCTATTCCCCGAATTCTGTTGAGAATTAATGACGCCCCGGTCAAATATTTAATTTGAAAACGTATTTATTTTTCGCTACTATGAATATAGAATGAACCGTGGAAATCGTTTTAGTCTTATTCTAACTAATTTGACTATTAAATCTTGAGCGTAGAATTTTATGTTTGAACGTCTTACGTTATAAGCTGTTTGAAGATCCGTAACAAATTCATTGTTATAAATTTGAAGACAGTTCATTGGCATTACTTTTATTTTACTGTTTACATTGTCGACTATATTTTTTTTTTCGAACTGACTACGCTATTGACCTAGCAAGGTCTTAACAGCTTCACCGAACTACCATTGTCGACTACATTATGATATTAGTTATATCTAATTAACACTGTTAATGAATACGTTAAGTAAATGTCTTTCCTTGAATAGGCCCAAAGTGAAATCAATAGACGTGATGTTAGAAACAGTGTCATTAGCAGTTAGAATTAAATGACCTATTATCCTATAGCAAGCTAATTTTGTATAATGTTTTGTAAATATATTGAAATTGAAATCACTGCTGAGATTCATATGACTCTGTTATTAATAATGAAACTTATTTATTACATTCGTTAAATTTATTGAATTTAGACAAACTATCGTATTTTATAGCCTATACTTTAAAGTATATATTCTTGATACTTTTATTACATAAGTATAATAAACTACATATTACACAGTAGTCAATAAGTAAATATTAATATGAGACCCAATTTCATCGAGTTTAAAAGTTTGTTCTTCGGTTGAATTCACCTCATATTCCATTTCCTCTCGAATTATACTGAACGTTTAATAGAATATTTTGAATTTCACTTTTTGAATCCTGTACTGTAGCCCGTACGTAGTATTTAAACCGAATTTAATAGTTGAAATGACCTCGGTAAAAATAATCTAACGGTGTAGGCTTAAGGTATGCCATGCCATCTGATCGCGTCGATGCTATCAATCTACCTTTGATACAAATTATTCATTTAGTTAGTGGTATTATTCCTATGTATTGCAGCATCGTCTTCCTGCCGTAGTATTGCGTAGCTGTTTCTTCGGAAAACGGATCAGTCTAATTGGTCCATAAATGCAAGACAAAGCGATGATGGTTCAGTAATGAAAGTTTTCGGACATTCGTTGAAGGTTAGTTCGAACACTTGCAAATGAAGATGTTGCTATCGCGATACAGTACACACCACACCGATTATACACACACACAGATATTCAGACATGCACCTTTACACAAACTGGTGGATGGGTTTACTTTTTTCCCTTATTCGAACTGAATCGAGTAGTTTAGTTTGTTTCTTTCCGATTTATATGTTGTGTTTTTGAATCATGCAATTTTAATTGTATGATTCAAAAATGAACACATGTATAGCTTAGCATAGTTTTGCTAGGTCAGATCGGGTTATTTCCGGTAACAACCCAAGCCGAGGTATGTCGTGCACCCTTGAGCATGTTACTTAAACAAAATCGGCTGAGTGCCTTAAGCGCTCGCCTTAGTAGTCCGGTGAAGCTGTGAAGGCCTAGTAAGGCCAATAGCGTAGTCAGTTCGAAAAAAAAAAGTCAATGACTAAGAGAGCCGAGTTCCCAGTCTTAAGGCGCTGCAGGTATTCAGAGCAACGAGCTAGCTATTTCCACGGTACAACAGGTGTACAAACTTGGTGGAAACCATCGGTGGTCCGACTCCTTCTTTCCCACATTATTCATGTATAAAAACTTGTACAAAACAACGTTTAAACAGTGTTAACCTAGCATCGGTAGCATTCATTATGCTATAAGTTTAGTTTAGTGTGTGGGAGTTAGCCTAACATCGGTTACTCACAATGTTAGTCTTAGGCGAGGGCTATCCTAACTTCGGAAGCTCTCTAGTATTAGTTTTGACTGTAATTTTATTTTTTTAATAAATTAATTGAAATAATTTGGTTTTTTTTTTGGATCCTCCGGCTGTGACCTTCGTAACTCACTGGTCAACAGACTATTGGTAGTATAAGTTTTAAAAAATACCGTACTTATTACATAATATGAAAAACTTAAAGAATAACAAATTATGTAATGTAAAATTATACCTTTAAGGAATCAGCTAGATATTTAAAAACATAATCCACAATTTTGAGATCTGGGTCTTAAAAAATCAGCCCAGAAGTCAAGGTGTAATTCGTGAAAGTGTTTTTATCAAATTACTGGTATTATCAAATTTTCCACCATTTATATTCTTGTGAAAGGCCCTACAAGAGATAATAGTGTCTGTGTATTCCTTTCTTTATTCCACCGTAGAGCTAATGTATTGAATTTATTTTTTGTATAACATAGAACGTTTCTGTTCCATTTATTTAACAAATTTCATTAACTGACTGTCGTTTTGTAAAGTATTTAGATAGGATCTCTACAAAATCTATACTATAATAAAACTGTAACAAGTCGAAATCTGTACATTAAATATTTTTTGAAAATTTTAATCAGGGTAGACTATGTTATCGATATAGAAGCCAAAAATAATCTTTTTACAATTTTTGTCTGTCTGTCTGTCTGTCTGTCCCTATGCACACGCATCACTCTGAAAGTACTGAACCAATCTTGATGAAACTTGACATAGTGATAACTAATATTACGAGATTACATCAAATATACTTTTTGTCTCATAAAACGCAAAGGGTTCTCCAGGATAAAGGATTAAAGTCTAGAATATAAACCCGAATTACTCTGAAAGTACTGAACTAATATACGGTGATAACTAATATTAGAAGACTACATCCAGGATACTCTTTGTCCCATAAAACGCAATGAGTTCTCCAGAATAACGAAAAACAAAAATTTGCAGTTAACGTAACTAGACTTTTTTGCGACACCTTAGTACAAGAGCCGGCAACGTTAAAAGAACAAGAATTTTAGAATACCTGGTTCTTTAATACATCAATATATTTTTTTTTATATCATAAGAGGCAAACGAACAGGTGGGTCACGTGATGTTTAGTGACCACCACCGTCTATAGACACTAGCAACACCAGGGGATTTGTAAGTGCGTTTCCAACCTGTATATGGGGGAGTGTAAGGGAACCTCCGGCACTCTCACTGACCGAACGAAACATTACAATGCAAGCACTGTTATTTGACGTCGGTTTTTTGTAAGTATTCTGGCAGTATTAGCCCGAACGAGCCGACCCATTCATGCTGAAACCAGTAATAGCTTCAGCGTGGCTCTACCACCTACAGAAATTATCAATATATCAATAGACAGAATTTAGGACACTTGGTAGCGGGTTAACGTTGTATTTTTAATAGGTATTTTGATTTATGATTAATCAATAATAAGTTTAGGAACATTTTTTTCAGTAACTTTTAAAGGCAATTAAACAATCATATATATACCCGCTGATATATTTTATAAATAAAAAAAAGAATGTGGTGTCGTGGGACACCAGGTAGGAACGAAGTTCTTTCGGCTAATGTAGAATCGACACTATTTGGAAAAAAAATCGTGCTCAATTTTATGTAATCGTAATTCAAATTATCAATTAAAATGACAAAATATCTCTTTATTTTTGTTTGACAACATAAAATTACATAGAAATAGAAATAATTACAAAAAATGAGAAAGAGAAAGATATTATACACTACTCGCTTATGTATACGACTGTCGCGCCTGCGCACGTCTCATTTAACTGTTTTATTCCATGCACTTTTCGTTACAGTTTTACTATCACATTTTTTTCAGTTCGGTCGCGCAGCTAAATCTCTATCTCCTCCAAGCCTGCCGTAAGGAACTTCGTTCCAATAATAAATTTCAAACCAATTTTTTTTTCATAGCAAAGAACCAATTTCATTTTATTAAACATTATTGACCACCATATACAACGATAAACGTAAACGTATGACTTGGGATTGACGCCATCTCAAATATATGCGTTGTCGACCATCAGGCTATACAAAGCCGAAATACCTTGGGCCGGCGAGGTGAAATATCTTGGTGTTACTTTAGATAAACACTTAAATTTCGATTCACACACAGAAAGAGTCCGAAACAAAGCCGTATGGTCTTAGGTCGTTTCTATCGTTTGCTTTGTCATAAGAGTAAAATATCCTCCAGACAAACTCACTTTATACAAAACTTGCATCCGTCCGATTATGACGTACAGTTGTTCGGTCTTTGCACATGCGCAAAATCGTATTCAAAAGTTGCAGGTTCTCCAGAACTGAGCCCTACGTAAAATCACCGGTGCCCCATGGTACGTCCGGAATAAGGATCTCCACAGGACCTGGAGATGCTTTCTGTCTGAGCGTATATAAAATCACTTACAGGTAGTTATTTCGAAGAAGCCGCGAATCATCCCAGCCCGTTAGTGGTATCCGCCGCGAACCATGAACCCGTACCCAACGCTGCGCAGTATAGAAGACGACCGCGACACATTTTTACCGATCCTCCTGATTCAATCACGTCAGCAAACGATCAGTACCAGCCTGTCTCTTCAAACAGAGCGTGTTCTCACCCACGCCCGCATAACTGCAGATCACGCCGCCGTGGTCTGGGACTAAATTTCGCTCCCGTACACCAAATTAGGCCCTTATCGGCAACGGCTCAAGCCTAGATCTGTTCCCTGGGCGTGGAGCCCTTGAGTACGCTGCTCACGCGATACAGTGACACAAGAGTTCTACCCTTATTTTTCGTTATCCTATCCTACATAGTTTAGAGGATTTTTTCCTACACAAAATACATATAGAAGTTGTTGAGGCACGCATGCTTGGTACACATGCATGTTTCGATAACTTATATACGTATATAAGTTACCGGACTACTAAGACGAGCGCTTAAGGCACTCAGCCGATTTTATTTAGGCAACCAGTTCAAGGTTACACGGCACACCTCGGCTTGGCCTGTTGCATGCAAAATCGCGACCTATCTAAACTAATCTAGCTAACTATTCATATATGTATGAGTTGTTGAAACGTATATGTATACCAAGCATACACGCCTCAACAACTCCTGCATATATTTATTATCGGAAAACTGAGAGTTTTTTAGTTCGATAAGGAAAAAAGTAAACCCTTCCACTTTCATGTGTAACATGTTTCATTCATCATCATTCAGTGTTTCATGTGTTTCACGTGTGTGGGGGTGATCGTGTAGTGTTGTAGCAGTGATGTATATTTGTGTGTCACCGTATCGCGCAAGCAACGCACTCAAGGGATCCTTACCGAGGGATTGAACCTGATGTATAAATCTGGCTTGGTTTGAAGGTGATAGGTACTATGTTGTGAGTGGTACAGAGATTATTTATAAAAATATATTGGAAATATATTTTAAATACGTTTTTGAAACAGTTTATAACTCTTAGACAATAGTTTCAAGCAAGTGACATTTGACGATTTTGGCGGGATGTTTGACGCTTCGATACGGTGTTCATATATTTTTCTTTAATACAATGGAGTATAAAAAGGTTTTAATACAAGTCGAAGATAGTTATGATAAAGTAAGTAGTAGAGATGTTTATTCAGTTTTATGTAGGTTAGTTTTTATTTTAATTGATCCTGGTAGATGACGCTACGAATGGGTACTAGGTTTATTTAAAAAATAAATACATGTAATCTGGGTATATGTTTAAGTGAATCCGTGGATAGTTTGGATTCACAATTGGAAACGGTAGTTGTGGCTGCAATCGGGTATCAGTTTTATTTGCGGGGTGGTAGGGCTTTACAGCCTGACTGGGTCACAACCTCCATGTACATGACGAAAAAATCCGTAATAGTGATTCGCTTCTGCGCGTCGCGTTTCGGGATCAGCCTGTGCATATCCAGCTTTTTGTAGGCCGGCATGATAGTGGCGACCAGCGATGGATAGTGTGTCACTCGGTGGTCGCTATTGTTTTTGGATTGTACTGTGCTTACCATCAGGCATAGTGCAGGCATTTTGCCGTGCTACGATAAAAAAAGAAACAATGTTTTCGCGTGATAACCAATTTGGTGCAAACGAAGTTGCACGGATCAGCTAGTATTTCCTAAAATCGAGTACACGAAATCAGCCACCAATTTTACAGCTTTCAAATTTCCGTCCAGTAAAACTAATGTTTCACATAAATTAAATTATAAATTAATAAATAATTTTTTTTTTAACATAACAGTACATTCTAGTAAAAGAAAACGTTTCAATATATCTCCAACTAGCCTCTGCCCGCGACTTCGTTCGCGTGGAGTAGATATACTAACACTAACACGCAGCAGTTCTCAAAAGGAAAAAACATCCCGACTTAGAAACGTTTTTCATCTGTGCTCCGTTCCTATTGGTATTAGCGTGATTATATATAACCTATAACCATTATCGATGAATGAGCTACACAACACTGAAAGAATTATTCAAATCGAACAAGTAGTTCCTGAGATTACCCCCTACAACTTCACAACATCACAACGTCACAAACTCACAAACTTTACCTCTTTATAATATTAGTATTGATAAAAGAGGTTTGCTATTGTGGACCTATCGAAATATTTTTATTAGTTTTACTTCTTAGACATTTGGTTCTTATCTAAAAAGACAATTACTACGATATCTTTATTTAATATAAAGTTATAAAAGTTTGAAGAGACTACGTTTTTTTATTAATACTACAATAAGTTGTACAGAAATTTTGTGCGCAAAGGATATTTTTGTTTTTATTCTCAATTTTCGTGTTTTCGTCTTACATAATTTATATTGTTATGATAATAAACGAGGCACTTAAAGTTGCGGGTATTAGGTAGTCTATTTGAGACTTTAGTAGAAAAAAAATGTTACAGGTTTCTAGGAATAAGTAATAAAATACATTTCGATCATTTTCAGAAATATCTATCTGTCTGTCTCTTTGTGTGAACACGCATCATTACATAAGTACTCGGTTCACAATAAAACCACACCAAGAACATCGTAAAGCATATCTTCCAGAATAACTTAATATTTGTTTCATTATAATCGGTCCCCTCTATTAAAAGTTATTATAATTTTAATGACGACGTGACGTAAGCACGAGAGAAAAGTAGATAAGTAAATAAACTTAATAAATTCAGATGATTTTATTAATCACTGTTTTTTCCATAAGGTTCCACGCGGATGTAGTCGCAGGCACAGCTAGTCTATAATAATAAAAAATAGAATTTCATCTAATCTACATGCATTGTTTTAGATACGCTTCTATCTTATTAGTATAAACGGATATAGTATGTTTGTTTATAGGAAATAAACTTTGTAGCTAACTTATGCGATTCCAAAAAGTATCTCCCTAATAACTAGGTGCATTATCCCCTAGAAATATAGGCTACGTTTTCAATCTCTACATCGTAGTTAACGCATGTTATATTAGTAATAGTCAATAGTAAATTATTATGCCATCAAAAACAGAACTTGTAAGAAAAAATCAAGTCTAACAACTCACCTTTACTACCGTAAAAAGTTGTGAGATCCATGTAACCTAATATGGGACCTTCTGTTTTAAGTTATTACGTAATTAGCTAATCTTACAACAAACACCATATAATAGGTCTTTACCTATGAAATTGCCGTTCTGCAGTACTGGCCATTTCAAATCAAAATATTTTTTTGTTTGGCTAAGAATTCTAATTTCAAATTAATTGTATTTTAAAAACATGGAATTCTTTTTCCAAAAGTAGTCATTTGTTTATTGATTAGTGTTACATTTTCATCGCATTTCAATATATTTTTTTTAATATGGATACTTTAAAAATTCGAGTAATTATGGAATATGAGTACCGTCGTGGCAGCAACGCGGCACAAGCGGCACGTAACATCAACGACGTTTACGGATTTAACACTACAAACCAACGCACCACCTGTTATTGGTTTGCTCGCTTCCGTTCTGGGAATTTAGACCTGAAAAATGAACTTCGCGGTCGTCCGAAGACTTTGGTCGACAATGACGAATTAAAGGCGATTGTGGAAGCTGATGATACACAATCTACGGCTGAATTAGCAGCAGCTTTCGACGTTAACGTCAAAACAATATTGGTCCATTTGCGTCAAATTGGCAAGGTAAAAAAAGCTTGACAAATGGCTGCTCCACGAACTCAATGATCGCCAGCGCGAAGTACGCGTCGAGACGTGCCTTGCACTGCTCAACAGACACACAAATGAAGGAATTTTGAACCGCATTATTACCTGCGATGAAAAATGGATTCTGTTTGATTAACCGCAAGCGCTCAGCAAGTTGTTGGTTGAATCCTAGTTCAGCACCTACACAATGCCCTAAACGAAAACTTACTACCCCTAGAAAAGTGATGGTCACTATTTGGTGGTCTAGCGTCGTTGTGATTCATCACAGCTTCTTACCAAGCGGGGTGAGCATTACTGCAGATGTGTACTGTGAAGAGCTGAAGACAAGGATGGAGAAGCTGGCACATCTCCAACCAGCATTGGTCAATCGCTCGTCTCTGCTGCTCCTGCACGACACCAGACCTTGCGCCTACAGACTACCACTTTTTTCAGAATTTGGATAACTCCTTGGCGGGAAAAAAATTCAATACCCGAGAGGTAGTACAAAATGCCTTTGAAGAATTTGTTGCGTCCGGTCCAGCTGATTTCTTTAAGAAGGGCATCAATAAACTGCCATTGCGTTGGCAAAGATACATTGATTGCATGGGTGATTACTTCGATTAATACAAATAAAAAATACATGAAAAAAATCGTTTAAATTTTTTCATACAAAACGGCAACGTCAGTTCAAATTCATCATCCGCGCGGTTGACACTTGCCCTAATTCCTATTAATTTTGTTAATTGCCTTTTTTAATAATTGTTATTGTGTAATTGTTTCAATAAACAATCTATTTTATAAATATAGTGTTTTTAAAGGTCTTCGGCCAAATCCATATAACAATAGTTACCATACCTATATTAAAAATAATTTATGTTTTCAATAAAATAGATGACTTGATACGGTGACTATAAGTTGTTAGGTTAGCTAATTACGTAGTAACGTGAGACAGAAGGTCCCTTAAGTAAGAACTTAATATGGTAACCGACTTGACATTTCATGGATCTCACAACTTGTTACGGTAGAAGAGGTGAGTTGCTAGACTTGTTTTTTTTATAAGTTTTATTTTTGACGGCATCTCATTTCAAGTTATTTTTTAATTGATGTATCTAAAAAACTGGAACGAAAGTACAAAATATTTTGGTTTTTTTATAACTTATACAATAAACATTAATTGCGTTGTAAATTGGAAGCTTCTATGTCTGCTAGAAGTGCCTTAGAGTTTTAATAATGGGTTAGTCCAAGAGTGACAAAATTAAGAAACTCTCATTAGTTATAATACTTATACTACTGGTCCAAATAGAATGCTAAATTTGAAATATATCATGTTTATACAATGATTACTTGGTTACTTCTACTTTTATCCACAGCGAAGTTTTAGGGAGTCGAAAGTGGCCTGAATTGCTTCGAGAAAAGGATATAGTACAGCTGTGCCGCTTTTTTAATCGACTTCGCGGGTGCACGGTAGTGCCTCCAGCTTGAGTGAATGCCTAAAATACGAACCGACAAGGTCTCGACTGAACGTCAGACTGATCATGCCTCTGTAAATATCTATAACTATATTTACATTAAGTTATATTTTTGTAACTGTAGTTTAAGAATTTCACTTCTATTATTAAAATATTTGACTGGTATTGGCGGGTTGAATGTTTCAGTCGTAAAGATAGCGTCATCCACAATGACTTCATCTGTTTTCTCGGTGAATCGTGGCCCAATGTAACAATATAATAATATATACAAATATTAACTAGATATTCTGTCATCACTCTGTGGAGTGAACAATAAACTTTTTATTTAATTAATTTTTTTTAAGTCACAGGAAGCAAATGAGCAGGCAAGTCACCTGATGTTAAATGATCACCACCGCGCATAGACACTTGCAACACCAGGGGAGTCGCAAGTGCGTTGCCAGCCTGCTTTTGGGAAATGGGATATGGGGAGGGGGAGGACGACGGAGGTACTTCCTTTTGACGGAAGTATTTATTCGTATTCGTTCTTATTGTTGTTTATACCTTTTTTATGTCATAGGAGGCAAAGAAAAAGACGGGTCACCTGATGTTAAGTGATCGCCGTCGTCCATAGCCACTTGCAACACCATGGGAGTGGCAAGTGTGCCAGCCTATGTTTGGGGAAATAGTTATGAGGGAGAAGAGGAGGAAGAGGAGGCGAGGGGAGGGGAGGTGGTTGTCCAGCGCTCTCACTTACCAAATGAAACGCAACAATGCTAGCACTGTTATTTCACGTCAGTTTTCTGTGAGAAGGCGGTACTACCCCGGACGACCCGACCCATTCATGCTGAAACCACTAATAGCTTCAGCGTGGCTCTACCACCTACGAGTAATACGTTAGTTTTGAATTATGATAATGTATAAAAACTTTCAGTCGAAAACAGAAAAATACATCATAAATTATTATGATCAACAGAATGTAAAAACAAATAATAAATAACAGATAAATAAACGGGCAAACTTCTAAGGGCATATAAAAGCCTATTGTTACAGACGTAAATAATATTTTCCTTCCTTCAGTATCTTTTTTTATGATTTGTTGCCGTCCGCTGCAGGTGTACCCGGGATCATTAGGACGATTCGTTTCTTCGTCGAGTCGTTACGCGCTCTAATCACCACTGACTCATTCAATCAACACTGATGTTACGATTTATTTATCAGAAACAAATGAAGTAAGGAATCGTAAGATTTCCACAAACGATTATTATATGAATATAATGAAAGCTATTTACAAGTGTTACCTGAAATTTAAAAGATCCGTTAATTGTGACATTGAATGAAATGTGTTTTTTTTTATGTTTTTACTAGCTTCTGTTCGCGACTTCGAGTTAGTTACTATGGGCTGACACTTAGACGCAGTGGGAGTTCTAAAGAGGAAAAAAAACCCGATTTTGAAACTTTCATTATGGGTGCTCCGCTCCTATTGGTCTTAGCGTAATGATATATAGCTTATAACATTCCTTGATAAATAAGCTATATGTCACTTGAAGAATTTTTCAAGTTGGACCAGTAGTTTCTGAGATTGCCCCTTACAACGTCACGAACTCATAAACTCGCAACGTCACAAACTCACAAACTTTACCTCTTTATAATATTAGTATAGATTATTAATTATTATTTACTCATTTGTATCTAAGATAATAATTTGTAGAATAAAAATATAACCTATATTAGTTGCATTAACCAAATACATAGAATTAGGAAACAAAACATAAAACTGTGAATTTTTTAGAGTTTGAAATAGCCAAAACTTCGTGGGATGGTTGCGTGGTGATTGTGCCCATAGCTTCCTTTGGGAAGAGGCCTATAGCTCTGTAGTGAATCTGTTATAAGGCGATGACGATATAACACTATGAAACTAATCACTTTCAAGTATTATTATTATATAATTAAATTGAATATAAAATATTCATAACACTGCTAGGTTTCAGTGTAATACATTAATTAGTAATCTATATGATTACAAACAAAAATATAATAATAACGTAATAATTCTGTTATTCACCTATCATCATAATTATTATTAAAATTATTATATCAATAAACTTGAATTAACAGTTCATTACGTACACGAAAATGGCTAATACATTGTTACAGAAAAAACAAAGTAACAATTGAATATCAACAATATATAAAAAGAAATGTTCTTCCCTTTATTCTTCCAACATGTACAATGGTATTACTGGCAGGATTTATCGAAATGGAACGGAAAATCATTTTGATACGTAAATAATTGAAAGTTAGATGTGAAATTGACGAAAGCGATTGTTATTTCGGGTCGTCGAAAGAATTTCATATAAATTATTTAGGTTATATGTTATTATAGGGGATCGATGAAGCGCTAATGAACCATGACAAGCTGTCAACAAACGACATGTGTGTTGGTGTTGCAACGTCACGCGCGACCGCGTCCCCTCGGTACTCGCTAGCAGCTACTGCTGAACGTAATCACGCAGGCGTGATTACACGCCAACAGAATACCAAAACAATACACGCTGCTAACAGACTAGCATTCAACATTGCTCGTCTCTTGAAACCGCAAATCACATCAAATGAGTATAAAATCATACAATAACCATTACATCACACCATTTTAAAATAGCTCTCGTCAATAATCCTTCGTCGATATTCATAAAAAAGAAATCAAGCTCTATGAAATTAAACCTAATCAAAATTGCCAAATAATTTTGATAAATAGTTTTAGTATAAAGTTTCTAAATAGTCATTAATGCATAGTATATTCTGATAGATATCCTAAAATCGGACTTTTTTCATTTATTTAAATTTGTACACAAGAATTTTATAGGCTTTAACGAAATATAAAAGTTACATTTACGTGTACAAACTCCGAGATCGATTCGTAGAAAAAATATTTTAACATGATACAAGAAAAGCCATAGATTTCTCAGCATTTCTACTCTTGATCTTATTCTACTAAAATGTTTCAATTGACATTAAAACTGAAACACATTCGATTTAGACATATCACTACTATGCAAAGAATTTTACTACAGCATTCTCTCTTTAGAGATATATGTGACATAATTTTAAAATGACTACTAGGTTTGTTAATCCTTGGGCCCGAACGCACTAATTACAAATACATTAAGTTGGTAACTTCTTCTATCTTTGCCAGTTCAGTAAACGTATTTTTTTTCGAACGTCACAGCTTTACCAGACTTTAAGTAAACGTCATGAAAAATAAAAGTTAGAAGAAGAATTGAACTATGGTGTGTAATTTGTTTATACTAACATTATAACGAGGTAAAGTTTATGAGTTTGTGATGTTGTAGGGAGTAATTTCAGAAACTACCGATCCGATTTGAAAAATTATTTCAGTGTTATATAGCATTTTTCGAGGAAGGTTATATATTATCACACTAAAACTAGGACGTTAAGAACGGAGCACCAATGAAGAATATTTCAAAGTCGGTTTTTTTTCTCTTGTGAGCTTCCGTTGAGTGTTAGCGTTAGCCCAAAGTAACTATTCCATGCGCACAAAGTCGCGTACAGAGGCTAGTATTAGTATAAAATTATATATATGTTAATTCGGTTACAATAACGCTCAATTTATATTACATACGTTAAGGAAAATGACTAGCTTTTTCTTTTCAAAATATACATATTTAGTTTCCTATAAAATGTTTGAAGAAAAGCGAGGAGTTATCAGTATACGTAGTTTACCGGGACTGATCATTAGTGAAAAAAAACGTGGGATGCTATGAATTTGTTTGCGGTAAAAAGGAGGTTAAATATTTGTATTGCCCTAAATAGAAAATAAGATATTACCAAGTCATTATGCTTGTTAAATGGAAGCGTTATTCCTTGATATGTTTAGGGTGATGCAGCACATATTATTTATAGATTAAGTAATAACTACTAAATTTTTTAATAGATAAGTTCTCTCAGTAATAGATTCTGTCAGAATAAAAGACTCCTAGAAACATATGTATGTAAACTATAGGACGTATATAGAACTATAAGGAGTAGGATAAAATACTTTTGATAGTGGTAGAGCCACGTTGAAGCTATAAATGATCTCAGCATGAATGGGTCGGCTCGCCCGGGGTAATATCACCGTCTCACAGAAAACCGACGTGAAGTAACAGTGCTTGCATTATTTTGTTTCGTTCGGTCAGTGAGAGCGCTGGATACCACCTATCCCCCCCTCCCAACATATGACAACGGCTTTAAAGGTTAAAAGGCCGGCAAAGCATTTGCGACTCCCTTGGTGTTGCTAGTGTCTATAGATGGCGGTGATCATGTATCATCGGGGGACCCATTTGTTCATTTGCCACCTTTACTATAGAAAAAAATGTCTTCTCACAAGGCTTTAAAAATCTATGAATTTAATTTACTTATCAAAATTAAACACGGAATATTACAGTACCATATAACTCATTTTAGCAAATACCTATAGCACTCTCGGATACCACGCCCATTGATCTGGGTCCAAACTGAATGATTGAACCCTACAATGAACCTGAGATTTCAATGAAGGCAAAGTTTTAACAAAATTCTTGAGTGGTTATATGTAGCTACTAGCTGTTACCCGCGGCTTCGCACGCGTTTTATTAATATATTAAATAAATTTAGAATTGTGATCACACATCTAGTGTAAATTACAATAACACTCTTTCAAAAATATTTGTAAGTATCACACGCACATTATCTACTGTAACAGGTAACGTGTACATTATATATGTGAATACTAATAGTGTATCGAATGTGATAGGATTTATCATCAGCAACATAACTGGAACTTTATACTGCTATATATCACCTTCAGTGCTCACTTACATTATATAAGAAAGTAATGAAAATATTAAGCTAAATATTATCAAACAATATGTATTAAATCTTTCATTATATAGATATAATATGTCCATAGTGTCGATATAATTAAGTTATTATTATACCTTGCTATAATTTAAAACACATATAAACATATGACTTTCAATCATATTTATTCTTGGAGTCCAGTACAGCGCACGTCACACGCGCATGTATACAGTGAACAACATATTTTTGATTAATTTCACACAGACGAATGCACGGAACAGTTCATCACTACATAGTGTAAAACAAAGTCCTGTTCCACGTCTGTCTATATGTCTGTTCGCGATAAGATCAAAACTACAGAACGCATCTTCATGCCCTTTTCACTAATATATGAAATGATTCTTAAGCAAGGTTTAGGTATAGTTTGTCTTATTATCAGGGCGGCCAACGTCTGCTGAACCCGCTAGCTTAAAATAAAACATATAATTAGTTACTTATTTGCCCGTAAAATTCCCGTTCAAATATTACTTGTAGTCCGGTGAAGCTGTTAATACCTTGCTAGATCAATAGCGTAATCATTTCTAAGAAAGAAAAAAACCCTTCAAATAGGTCCAGCCGTTAAGGAGATTACCGAAACAAATAAAAAAACAGATAAATCGACAAAATTTAAAAAAAAATGTTGATATTTGTAGCATCACAGATATATTTATTCACCAAAAAGTATTTATTTTAATATAAAATACACTTACTTTACTTTCGTAATACGTAATATATCACAAATTAAAAATTGGGAACAAAAGTAACGTAGAATAAAGTTTTTAGCGGGATTTCAGTCTGTCATGTAGTGGATTTTATATTTTATTCATAATCTTGTGTTACTTGTCTCTATGTTGTGTTAAATTGGTGACATTTTATGTAATATGATTCGTTTATTGTACATAAGTGAAATGAATGAAAAATAATAGCACAGAGCATGAATTCTGTGGTCTTGAAAATTAAGAAGATAAAAATTTATGAAATATTATATAGAGGATTTGGCGCTTATACCTTTACATTAACTTGGACATAGAAGAAAACTACCTATATTGACAACTTCAAAATTGGCAGTATGGGTTAATTCCTTCGACTGTCTTATTGGACGACTATTATTAATACTAAAGTTTTTGAATAGCAACACAAAATAAACTTTAGAAATGTTTGCTATATAAACGTAACACGTATAATTAAAAGTTGTAAACAAAACTAACATAGAATAAACTTTTTGAATAGGAACACTAAATATACCATGAAAATATTTGTGATCGGATATAATCGGATTTTATAAATACGCGTTACCATGGCAACGCATATAATACTGACATTAACACGCAGTGGAAACTTCCAAAATAGCCCGATTTTGAGACATTCTTCATCAGTGCTCAGCTCCTATTGGTTTTAACGTGATATATGTAGCCTATAGCCATTCTCGATAAATGAGCTATCTAACACTAAAAGAAACTTTCAAATCGGACCGGTAGTTCTTGAGATTAGCGCGTTCAACCAAACAAACAAACAAATAAACTCTTCAGCTTTATAATATTAGTATAGTTATCTACCAATTTAAAATTGACCATTTGTTATGTGATATCTTTCGATAGCTACACCTAAGATCCAGCACCAGCCGTGTTCCGATGTTTGATGTGAAGTTAAAACGTTACGAAATGGGTTATAGTATACAAGTTTCTGTACGCCGGATATCTCATTGTGGATTCTAGCGTAATCCAAAGCGTAGTGCACCACTGGACGACTGCAGGCTGTATAGAGCGCAAGTAGTATGGTTACCTATAAAAGGCTGCCTCCCCACCTCGCGAAAAACCTAGAAATGCTCCTCCGTTGTACCTGTTTACGATCGAATGGGTGGAATCGGTAGCCATTGGGAGTCCTCGTCGAAAAAACCACCCATCATCTTTGCATTTGGAAGGTACTTGTTCAGACAATCACAACACCAAATTATTTTTCTAAAAATCACTCTACAACTCATTTTTAATTTATTATGTGTACATCTTCGGTTAATTCTTAACATCAAGTGAGATTGTGTCCTTACATCAGCTACTAATAAAAATCGTCACCTATAGGGAAAATATCACATTTCCAATTACTTTAGTCGTAACTTCTTTATTGTAGTTTGATTACCTATAATAAATTTTGATATAGATTTTACTAAAACAACTTTACAACGGTTAATAAAAACAAAGATTAATTTTAGAGGAAATAAATTTTGGTAAAGTGAAATGTAGGGAAAAAATCGAATTTTAATAACTAAAATAATTACGGATTCCAAGCGTTATAAGTAGTAACGTAGAAACAATTATAAACAATATGCCTTATCTAATACTTTTATTGTCGATTAATCATCGGTACTTGAACATATAACCACACTTCTCATGCAAACTTTTTAATTTTAACATGATTTTTGTTCTTAGGATACCAGGTATTTTAGTAAGAATATGTATGGCCTTATATTACCTTAGTTTGAACAACGTTAACCTTTAATTCTTGTAAGTTTGCAGAAAGACAATACTGTATTTTTAATCAATATTTAATATACTTCCTTTGAAGGAGTTATTTCTTCGTATTCATAAAATCCGATTAATTTGCTTCGCAATTACTGTTTAGAAACATAGCACTTCAAAAAAAAATTTTAAACGTTACCAGTGAGCTAGTATGAAATATAAATAATATACTCCATCTAAGCGTTTTTTCATTTATAACCTTTAGTTTAAAAGATTTTTTGTATAAGCAATTTTGATTATAATAAGAACCAATATTTCTCCACGTCAGGAATCGGACAACTGGCGCGGCGGAGGGGCAGGACGGGCGGTGTCGTGACGCGCGTCGTCTCGCGCAATCCCGTCCGTGAGGACATTACTCAATCCCTATCTGATGTCGTCTGCTAATTGACTAGAAATTCAGATAAACGCTATTTTTATAGAACTTTTAATAGTAAATCTTTTATCGATGTTTGTTTGATGAAAACATTCAAAGTTACGTAATCATTTATAAAACAGTAACGTGAAATCATAAGAAACCAATTGTCACATAGGTAATTTAGAACAGTATTCCATATAGTGAGTGTGTGCTTACATTTTTTTCGATTCGGCTTCCATTAAGTGGGTTAGCTTTATTTACAGGAGTGACAAATAGACTTACATACCTAATATTAGTATAAAGATATGAAAATTATTCACTGTACATGATATAACAATAAAACTCTTATTACATATCTCTATAAACCATATTTGTATAATAAATTACATATAATAAAAAGGAAACTCGAATTTTTCTGTAAAATAATTTATCGCAATTCGATAGACCTACTACGAGTTAGTAGATTAAAAAATAGAGACTTTATATGTTTTTTCTTCAATAGAGTGCCTTTTGGCTTTCAACGTTGAACTACTTAAAGCTGATATTAATCTTTTATGCTTATTCATGTATAGTAAGTTCCTATTAGAAAAATCTTCTCTATGTTGGTATGGAAGAGATTTGCCGATCAAAATTCCATTACACAAACACAAATTTTAAAACATCCATAATTAATTGTTTTAGATAAGTTTGTATTAGTAACTAGCTTAAATGGTAAACGTTTAAAGTAACATTCGATATCTGTGTAGATACCATATTATCTATATTAACTCTTTTTTTCTCGAACTGATTACGCTATTAACCTAGCAAAGCCTTAACAGCTTCACCGGACCACAAAATATAATTGATAATTGTAATTATTACTATTTATTGTATTTTGTATTTTTTTGAGTAAATCGCCATATACAGACTACCTAGGCTTATTTCATATGAAATAATAAAGAAAAAGTATAATAAAACTTCCAAATCCAAAGGCAAATTTTATTCATGGTCCAACGTATACACAATGAACGGACCTTTTCAATGTAAAATTTCGCATTGTTATAATTAGCATATATTACAATATTTACAAACTCGCTATCGAACGTTTGTTTAGCTAGCGAGGAAGGCCATGGCTGCCACGGTAAGTGCAAGACGTAGTTTAGCGGTCGCATACCCTGTGCGTGCGGCTCTAGCACCACCTGCTGCTCTGGCTCGAGCACTTCCACCTGCTTCGTTACGGCAACCAACACCACCACTTGCCGCACTTGCCAAACTACGCCCACGTAGCTTTAGCGGTGATATACAAAAATTCTCCTCTGCGAAATCTGGTGTCAGCGCCAGAGTATTGACGAGGGGATCCGTCCCACACTCACAAGGTAAATGGTTTCCACGTATTACTATGTTCTCCACCTCGAGCACTACCGCCTCCGGTGATTCTAACATATGATTACCAGTCAATTTAAAAAATCTTACGCTATTATTTTGCACGAGAGAAAGCTCTTCGATGCCGTCGATTTTGTTATTACAAATTTCTAAAGTATCCACGTGTTGCAAACCATCAAATGCTCCAACACGTACAATTCCTAAATCTGATTCCCTTAAAGCTAGCTTTCCGACGTGCATGAGCCCTCGAAAAGTATCGGGAAGTAACGCAGGTAAGTCCATATAAGCTAGTTCAAGAATTCCAATACCTTCGAGCCCAGCAAACGCTTGTGCCTCTATTGATTTTATTCCAGAAGGTAATTCTATTTGCGTTACATCGTTTAGGCCAGAAAATGCATGAGCTAGTATACGTTTCACTGGATTGTTTTTAATCGAGATAAGTTTTATATAGTTTGTTCCTGCAAATGCGTAGGCCTCAATCTGTGCAATCCTGTTGTGTGTGAGAACAATAGACGTAATATTCTGAAGTGCAGCGAAGGCGAACGCATCGACAGTGGCGAGAGGTGTGTGCTGTATGTAGAGTTCTCGAAGACGCGGTAAACCGCGGAAAGCGAAGGGTCGAATACGAGTTAAATTGCACGCGTCAAGAACGAGACGCCGGAGTTGCCTCAAGTGTGCAAATGCATCGGACCGGAGTACGCGTAAATCAGCCCGTGATAATGATAATTGTGTCACAGCAGGACTCAATGCTAAAGGCACGCCTCTCAATGCTGCACTGTTACACACTACCTGTGAACAAAAGTAAAAACTATAAATAATAAGTACTAGTAACTGTAACTGTTTTTACTAATAAGTATTATAACAATGACAAATGTTATTCGTTAATAAAGTTCCAATTATCATTTGTTGCCTGCGATCATCCAAGCGTCATTCTCACTGTTTGATGTGTCAATAAAATTAATCCTTCCGACAATATCCTCACCAATGTATACGGTCAAAATCCATATTTTGATTGAATCCGATTCAAACTTAAGCTGCGCAAATAATCTACCAAAACAAATACCAATTTGATAGATTCGCTCAGATAGCTATATCTAATCGAATTAAAGATATATCCATTGATGCAATTTTGATTCAGTGCACGTCTCTTTTGATATATGAAAATGATGTTTGTTAAATAAACGATTAATATTTAGTAACACGCTTTATAGTGTAATAGATTAAATAAAAAATCTTACCAAGATTAAATAATGTTGGTAGCCTACAGAACATACACGTAATATTTTTCCTACCAACATTAAGTGAACTTTAAATTACTGCTAAAATTATATAAAAATACTGACATATATTTTATGGTTTGATAAGATAATTGTTTTATGAAGTTAATATTAATATCGCAACCCAAATATTAACGAGGAAGTAGCAGATAGTATATTTATTCAAATACTCGATACTTTACCAGGGCCTCAGGCCGAGGTCTGTTATTTTTTTTTTTTATATGTATTTAAGTATTATTGAGTTTGTTCTTTTCTGTACAATTTACATTCGTCATGACATTCTTTGACATTTAAAATACATCAAAACCTTTAAGACCTTCATGAATAACAATAAATTCAGTAAAACGTGAGTACCGTAATAATGTAGCGTTTTTTTTCTAACTGACTACGCTATTGACCTAGGAAGGTCTTAACAGCTTCACCGGACTACTAAGGCGAGCACTTACGACACTCAGCCGATTACTAATAATGTAGCCTTTTGTAAGAAGTTTCTACACTAACTGAGGGTACTAGGAATGAAAATATATTTAGTGTCGCTAGTATAGAAGACAGTGTCGCCAACATAATGTTTACAATTATAGTTTGTTATATAGACACGTGTCACAAATAAATAATCAGAGAATAAGAAAAAAGATATAGAATATAAATATGGCCAAGACTATAAGCAGAACTGGCCGAGAACACCTTAATAGGATCTTAATAGTATTGGCTGTAGGAAAATTTAGAAATCGATGAAACTGTTAATGAATGCAATGATGACAAATTAAAAAAGTCAAAGGGTCAATTTTTTCTTCTTCCTTTTGCAGGGACATGGTAATAATACATTGGCAGAGAAGATACAATCACATACGAATTTACCTGTGACTGTGAAAGGCAGATGCAGTGTGTAGGACAGGGTGGTGTTAGTGTGGCGAGCGACGTCATCGATTGCGTATGTGCTCGGCCTACTCCAAACAGTGAGCACCAGGCTATTGCAGTCACCACCCACTGCATCACCCATCTACACAAATATTATAGCATTAGTTTTAACAACAACATATTAAATTTAGAAGTTATTCTCGTTACAAAATAATAATGTTATTCTCTTCATATTACAAAATAACCAGCTCTTTCTTCACATTATTTTTTGACAAAGTAATCTATGTATCTAATAGAAATAATTCTAATTTCATCAAGAATGTGAGTTAGTTCACAACGGAGAGTATTCTGAAGAACTTTTTAATATGGTGCCTTCATCCCCTTTCCAAACTCGCACCCCCGCCGCTGGCTAGCTGCTCATCCACATACGCTAAAGCCCAGCAAAATGGCAACAACCGTAAGGTATTCTAGAAGCTTTGTTATGCGCACTTTGGCGTTGTGGAATGAGTTACTTGGTACTGTGTTCCCCCAGGGTTATAACATGGGGCTCTTCAAAAAGGGATTAAAACACGCTCTCCAAGGTCGGCAACATAACAGCGATACCCCTGGTGTTGCAGTTATCCATAGGCGACGGTAACCATTTAACATCAGATGGACCGTCGGTCTGTTTGATGCCTTTTGGCATAAAAAATAATAATAATAATTCTTATATAACATTGGTTTAATTATTTTGTATATTAAAATAGTATATTACTTTTGTATAAAATATTTAAGCAATAAAGTTGATTTTCATTTAACATTCGTTTATGTATTATCAAAATCAACCCAAAAGGCAATTACGATTTCACATACGAAAGCTAAAAGTTAAGAGAGGTAACCGTAATTTGATACGAGTCGCTTTAAGCAAAATACAGTATATTCTAGCAGAAGTTAAGAAACATATCTTCCAGACACATTCAACGAGTTTATTTCAAGAAAACCTTAGGTTTACAATATTTTTTATTAAATTTGTACTATATTTAGTCTGCTCACCCGCAATTTTATAGTACAAAACATTAACGGGTAATGAAGTTTCCTAATAATGAAAGCATTTTCAGAATCGGATCTGCAGTTCCGGTGATTACCGCCTACAATTGTACCTTATTGTGAGAATATTTTAGCCTAGCTGTGCCGGAGACTGCGTCCGCGTGAAATTTAATACAAAAAAATAGTGATTAAGAAAATCATCTGAATGTATGTATTTGACTCTCGAGATACGATGTACTACATCGAAACAATCATGAAAATTTACACATCCATAGCCAGGGATTTAGTAAATAAAGGATGTAGAGTATACGTTTCATTAAAAAAAGTTTTATATTCCCGAGTCCAGTGAAATCAATATTTTTTTTAACATACATAAAGTTAAATAAAGTTTCTTCTGTTTAATCTATTAACACTGAAGTACTTAATTTTGTTTTAAGTAAAGTTATTCATCAAAATTGAAGTAAAAACGTTTCTCTGAAATAAATGTTAAGCATCCTTTAATCATGGCTGTTAGTTATGATGCCTAAACATTCTATAAGGTACACTTCATCATTACTAAGCATTACTACGATATGTGGTTGTTTAACAAATTAATTTATCTAGACATAGCTTGTGCTCGCGGCTTCGCTCACTTTAATTTTGATTTGGCGTATCCCTCGAGAAAAGTACTTTTTTTCTGTTAGGAAGGTACGCTACGTCATTTCCTGTACCCCTGACAATATGAATGCAAAATTTTATGAAGATAGAGTAGCTGAAACGTGAAATTGTGACAAAAAAACTCATATTCGCATTCACAATATTAGTTAGAATATTATCTAAAAAAAATATTGAAAAAGTCATTACTCAAACATTATTTTACGAAAAGGGCGCCGAGCGACATTTAAAGGTAATACGACCTTAAGATAGTACTATCAAGGCGACATTGTTGATAGTTTTTTTTATATATTGAGTTGAGATCGTCAAGAATAAAATACAACTTTTGAACAGAAAATCTGGAACTTTGAATTGAAATACGTATTTAAGTGCTTCACCCTGATATTAAACATTAATAAAGATACTTCATAAATTGTGGTTTAAAGATTTTACATAAAGAATAACAGCAATGGAATATATGCGGTTGTATTATTTTGACGATAAAAAATGTTACGCTACTAAAACACTAAGTTTTTAGGTAAAAAATGAAGAAATCCATGTTTCTGTATTTTTAGGTGTCTTATCAAATAAATGTAGAATGATTTTTATATTATTCTATAAATACTTAAGTACAAAGATTATATTGTTATACCTGATTTTGAAGGCAGGCGCCATGGGCGGGCGCAGAAAGGGCGCTCCGCCCGTCGCGTGCCCTCACCTACACACCTCCATCACAGAGAAAATGCCTGTCAACAAAATAATTAAACTGTTAATTAATTATAGTTGATTTCTACTGATTTATGTGTTATCTACTCTAATGTACTAAGAAATACAACCGGCCTCTATATATTAGCTTTAATAAATTATAGTCCTTTAAGACTGTTTAATATTAATATTACAAAGTTTTATTAAGTTCACAAGTTTCAGTGTTAAAATTTAAATGAGTGTAGAATAGTGAATATTTTATTAGGTACTTATTACTATAAATAATATAATGAAATAATTTTATTATTGCCCGCAACTGTATCGAACCTTTAAGTAGCATGATTTGGAGCATGAACAAAGAGCTTGTTTGTTTCATCAACAAAAGAGAAGGAGAGAAAGAGTTGGTAGCGCGAAAAGAAACTAACACTGACATACAAACCAGTAGTAACACGAAGAATCTAAACATCAACTAACGAAGACTCATATTTTGATATATTGTACAGATTTTGACTACACAGACTTCTAAAATTTTAAATGAAGGTGTATTTTCCGTAAATCATTTTAAAAGAAATAAAACCTATATATTATGCCAGAGATGATCGATATTCATCGATGTTGAAGAAACATCGATGTTTTGACATATATATTAGTAATATATTTGGAGAGGTGGGGGCGGGACCTGGCAGACGCGCAGTACGGTAGATATACTATCGACGCCGTCCGCCCGGTCTTGCCCGAATGGCTTAATAGAAGATGGGGCTCCCTGACGTTCCGTCTGGTGCAGGTGCTAATCGGGCACGGGTGCTTCGGTTGATACCTGTACTGGATATCACGCAGGGAGCCGACCGCCGTCAAAGCCATGCTCGGCAGCGAGAATGTGTGGAATGTTGTTGCCTCCTTCTGCGCGGAGATCGTCTCGCAGAAGGAGGCAGCGGCGAGGATTCACGTGGAGGATCCTCTAAGCGGCCCTCTCCGCCAAAAAAGAATTGGTAGGAGGAGGCGCCTTCTCCTGCCACCGTAGCCGGACCTAGGGGAAGTGGGTGGGGGGCCCCATCTTCCCATTGCACAGGTCCGGCGGACGAGAAGGAGACGTCCGGTGTGTACCCGGCTATCTCCTTACAAGACAAAGGCCCGGCGACGGCGACGAAAGCACTTCTGCTGCTGGACCACACCGCGGGGGGGGGGGGGGGGCACGATGAATTCTATAGAGATCTCGTGCCGTCCCAACCATAGCGGAAGACGTACACCGTGGGGTTTTAATCCGTACGAGTCGGACATAACCCACCCTCTCCCCCAGGAGTGTGGATATCCATAAGGGATTTCCCCACATAAAAAAAGAGGAATAAATATCGAAATGTTAATATATTCTTTGGGGTGATCTAGCGTTTGATATACTAGCTACGGACTAGATAACTATCAAATTCGTCTATTTTACACTAAATGATACTAATCAAAGTCATCGAAGTAAGCCGTATGAATAATTATTTCTTTGCATTTCCTAAGGGAAAAAGAAACAGTGATAGCTTCAGACAGCCATTTTTTTCAAAGCTGGCCAACACCTGTACCAGTGACGGAACAGACAAAATGGAAAACATCAAATAACGTTAGTGTTTTTCAGACAGTCTTATTTGCTAAAAACATCGATGTTTATCGTACATCGATACTCTTAAATCGATGTTAACATCGATGTTTTTCTAATATCGATCATCCCTATATTATACATTATATAGTTATATTACCAACACTATATCAATACCTTCATATAGTGTTCATTTTCCACGAATAATGCAGATACTTGTACTTAAGTAAAAAAAACGCGTGTGCCGTAAAACACACGATACAAGTGAAACTTTTGTATTACAGAGAGACAGTTTGAATAAAAAAATACAACAATAGGTCACTTCATACAGAGTTCCCAGACGACCACCCATACAAGTACTGACCGCGCCCAACGTTGCTTAACTTCAGTGATCCGACGAGGAGCGGTATTTTCATCCTTTTACCCGACACAGTGATTTTCCTACCACTTTTCGTTACACAAAAAATTTGGCGATCAGAATTTTAAGACCCCCATAAGAAGATTCACTTAAAAACTTCTTAGGAGACTTTCATCACTCATTATACAAATATTCCAGTAGTTATTAATTTAAATCGCCATAAATAGAAATAATATTTAGAGTAGCAAGTTATAGTTCGTAAGTTTTTTGTTTGTTTGAAACATCCCATTCATAACATCTTTCGTGCACAATTTAGCTGTGGTTTTGTTTAAAAGCGAGTGCGTCTTACCCGGAAGGTATAATAGCGCTCTAGGGGACCGTTTAGGCGAAGGAAATTTTCGCACGACGTAGCACGGTACATGTTCGTACAATTTTAAAATTTTGGCATACGACTCTCGCATTATTCAAAGTGTTTTGTATGACGTGAAAGCGTGACTGACTTTCTTAAACCATGAAGGTTGTTTGAGTTTTTTTATAAAGAATTCTATTGAATACAACGAAAACTGGAAAGTAAACAATTTTGTATTTTTAAAGTATTATCAAGTTTTAAATGTTTCTAAATACAACTATATTACATTTATTAAAAATGTTTTTTTTAATTATGATATTATTTAATTATTTCAATTTGTAGTTATGTTTTTATGAAAATAATGAAATTTAGTATAGTTATTTGTATAATTGAAATATTACAGAAATAATTACTGCCATATTTTTATTAGTATTTTAATATGCAAAAAAATATTGAAGAATTTGATTACTATCATGAAAAGTAATGTTTCTGTGTTATACCACTAATGCTAAAAATGCAAATTGATTATTTTGACACTTGCGTTAAGCGAGACTATATTACAAAATACTCCAAATTATTTTAAGAACAATTGAATTTATATTATATAAGCTGTGCCCGCGATTCCGTCCGCTCAGAACCTAATGTTAAAAGCAGTGACTAATAAAATTATCTGAATATATTCATTTCATTCAGTTCATTTACTTATCTACTTTTCTCTCGGACTTAAGTCGTGTCGTCATTGAAATTACGGTAACTCTGTACTTACAAACAAATATACAGACAGACATATCTAAAAATTACAAGCATGTTAAATTTACATTCTTATTATACGTATAGAAGATATAAATGTATAGATGAAGAGGCAGACTTTGTTATAAAGCTAAAACTAATGAATATTTTTGCTACAAATTTTGTTCCTTTATTTGAAACCGTTCAGGCAATGCACGATATATTATTGTATTTTTGCCGACTTCGATAACATTTATTGTGACTATTAAAATATATATTTGCCAAAATAATAAGTAATCTGTAGCACTCAGGGATAAATATACTTTTCTAACAATAAAATCATTTTCAAAATTGAATCATTAGTACCGGAGATTACCCCGAACATCCAAACTCAGAAACTTTACCCCTTTATAATATTAGTACCTATAGATTAGACCGTTAAAATTTTAAATTCTTAATAATTAATCTGATATATATCCTTTTTGGTGTATAACTTATACTTAATATCGACTGACGATCTAGTAAGTACTTGGTACACCGCAGATATAATATATTCTGCGATGTTTGCTGATCAATAAATTGTAGTAGGTATACATGATCCAGTTAGTGGGCAAGTTTAATTGGTTTCGGACTGTATACAATCAATCATAATAACCGTCATTATAGCAAGAATACGAGTATACCACTATCACAATAACAGCACATCTATGCTGAAGAGTTTGTTTGTATGGTGGAAAAATTCTTTCGGTGGTAGATAACTCATTTATCGAGGAAGGATTTACGTTAAAACCAATAAGAGTGGAGCACCAATGAAGAATGTTTCAAAATCGAGCAATTTTTTCCTTTTGAAAGCTTCCGCTGCGTGTTAGCGTTAGTATTATATACGTTGCCATGGTAACGTGATAAGTTTCTATCGTATATATTTTCACAGTTTATTTTGTGTTCCTATTCAAAAAGTTTATTCTACGATAGTTTTGCTTCCAATTTTTAACTATACGTGGTATGTTTATATCGCAAACATTTCCAAAGTTTATCTTGTGTTACTGTACAAAACGTTTAGTATTAATAATATTCATCCAATAAGACAGGCGAAGGAATGAATCAATACTGCCAATTCTGAAGTTGTCAATATAGGTAGTTCTTATGAATTTTTTAACCAGTTTTTTTCTATGTCTAAGTTAATGTAAAGGCATAAGCGCCAAATGTTCTATATAATATTTCGTAAATTTTTATCTTCTTAATTTTTTAAAATCCCAGAATTCATGCTCCGTGGTATTATTTTTCATTCATTTTACTTATGCACAATAAACGAACTATATTGCATAAAACACCAATTTTACACAACATAGCGTCTAACAACACATAATTATGAATAAAATATAAAATCCACTACATGACAGACTGAAATCCCGCAAAAATTCCTCAAAAAGTTTCTTCTACGTTAGTTTTGTTCCCAATTTGATTTATGATCTATTACGTATTATAAAATTAAAGTGTGTGTGGTAATATTAAAATAAATACTTTTTGTTGAATACATATAGCTACAAATAACAACATTTTTTTTATTCTGTCGATATATCTGTTTGTTTATTTGTTCTGGGTAATCTTCGAAACGGCTGGACCTATTTGAACTGGAATTTTACGGGCAAATAACTAATTAGCTGTTTTATTTTAAGCTAGCGGGTTCAGCAGACATTGCCCGCCTTAATAATAAGACAGAATATACCTAAACCTTGCCCAAGAATCATTTTATATATTGGTGAAAACGACATGAAGATGTGGTCTGTAGTTTTTGATCTTATTGTGAACAGACTTATAGAGAGACATGATAGAGGACTTTGTTTTACACTATATAGTGGTGAACTGTTACCCTTGCATTCGTCCGAGTGAAATTGATCAAAATTATGTTGTTCACTGTAAACATGCGCGTAAGACGTGCGTTGTACTGGACTTCAAGAATAAATATAATTGAAAGTCATATGTTTATATGTGATTTAAATTAAAGCAAGGTATATTAATAACTTAATTATATCAACAATATGGACATATTATATCTATATAATAAAAGATTTAACACATATTGTTCGATAATGTATAGCTTAATATTTTCATTACTTTCTTATATAGTGTAAGTGAGCACTGAGTGTGGTATATAGTAATTTAAAGTACCAGGTATGTGGCTGATGATAAATACTATCCTACAAGCTCGGTTTTTTAAAAAATATTTTTAAATTAAAATAAACTGTTAGGTTTGCCTCACAAAATTAGCATTTATTTATAAAAAAAAAAAAAAAATATATCTTTTCTGCTCTATCACTCGGATTCGAATTTGGGTTAGACGGATTTTTGAAACAGCGGATTTCCATCTAAGCTATTTTGTTTTAACAGCGGCGGCAAGATTTACCTTTATATTCTATCTATATTTTTTCATTGCCTAAAATCTCAGATAAAAGTTTCTATGAATTAGATCTAGGTAGATCGATTTATCGTCCCCGAAACCACCTACATACTAAATTTCACGGAAATCAATGACGCCGTTTCCGAGATCCTGAATACATAACAAAATAAAAATATATAAGAATTGCTCGTTTAAAGGTATTAAATAGATAAATTACGGAGATCAAATACTCAATTCTCGCTGAAGATAACTAAATTTGCAGTTAACCTTGTCTGATTAAGATTTAGTTACCTGGTTATTGTGTTGAATTTCAAACTATGATAATAGTAGATAATTCAAACAAATTCAGTAAATCAACTTTTCTACAATTCTAATATCTATCCTCACTAACAAAATAAATGTGAAAGTAAGTTTGTTTGTTACGCTTCTTCGTAAAATTTTTCATACGCATAGCATTATAGTATAGGCACTGATATATAAAAACCCAAGATGCAGTCTCAAATAAAATTAACGCTCAAAACCGTCCCCAAAAATTCACCAACATACCTAAGTAGTTTTAGTTAGGTATACTAGTAACTTGTGTTTTTGCAACTTCAACCTTACGCGAATTACTGAAAGTTATTTTTACAAAGCAGTGTATAAAAAGTCCTAAGACACGAGTGACGAGAGACTATTTGAATTGAGCGCATAATTCTCAATTGTGCTCTCATTTTATGCGGACCGTTTTGAGACGTTGACTGTACATCTTGAGTTTTTATAGATCAATGGGTATATAATACGCTTTCCCCACAAAAAATGTACCGATCCCGAAGAATAGTTTAAATCTAAATTCACGTGAGTAAACACCAAGGCTGAAGCTAGTAGACACTACAGATTAACCCAAAGTAATTTAAGGAATATCACTGTTTTTTCTTTGTGTTTTCTTACTATATTTGTTGAATACTTTTGTAGTGCTATCGCATGCTATAAAAGATTAATACAACAAGTTTAATATAATAATATGTCACTTCACATCACTTCTTAAATCTATCGTCTGTCTCGGAGTTTTTCTAAAAAACAAAAAATATACAGTCATCAGAACCAAACTTTTCGTAGCATAACTAAGTTTTTAGCGGGATTTTAGTCTGCCTTGTAGTG
The DNA here is from genome assembly GCA_014332785.1 of Antheraea mylitta. Classification (NCBI taxonomy): domain Eukaryota; kingdom Metazoa; phylum Arthropoda; class Insecta; order Lepidoptera; family Saturniidae; genus Antheraea; species Antheraea mylitta. The sequence goes on from JACEII010000034.1 coordinate 2,444,321, forward strand.
TGTTTTATATTTTGTTCATGATCTTGTGTTATTTGACTCTATATTTTGTAAATTTGGTGGTGTTTTACATAATATAGTTAGTTTATTGTGTATAAGTGAAGTGAATGGGAAATAATACCACGGAGCATGAAATTCTGAAATGCTACAAAAAGTCTCAGGAAGATTATAACAAGGGATCCACCATCTTGTTAAAATATTGACTCACACGACGCTTAATATTGAAGTGATCGCACCACGCTTGTAATATTATTGACTACACAACAATGGCAGTAATAATCTAAAAGATTGATTGCCAAAATAAAGTTTAAAATAAAAACTATAAAAAATCTCAGAGAGCAATAATACGTAAAAAAAAAATGAAACAACAAATAATTCTGCTGTTCAATAGTATAGACATTATTCACTTGGAAACTTTTATTTTCAATAGATAGTATACACCAAAGACACGTATCTTATTAAATAAATGTTCTCCCTTAAATCTTTACATATGCGTTACTTGAGAACATTCGTATTTACGCGTAGAGGGAACTACAAAGCGGAAAGGGATAAAAGAAAATATTAACGGATAAAACATACAAATATAATAACAGTCTTTGTGAAACATTCACTGCTTTTTACAAACATTGTAGAACGAACAATTGAGTAATATTGTTAAAACAATCATCTATACATCAATAAGATCGATGAACAAAAAAAATATTGCACGTGTCTAGGAATAAGTTATAGAATACAGTTCAATAATTTTTAGAAATGTCTGTCTGTCTGATTGTATGAACACGCATCACTGCCAAAGTACTAGGGTTCACGATAAAATATCACCAAGAAAATCATAGAGCATAACTGCGACAGTAACTTAGTTAAAATATTATAGTGGACGCTACTTTGTACTTCCGCTAGGAATTGATTAGGATAGATATCATCAGATCGATGTTGCTCTTCCGATACAAGCGCGAGGGCGAGATTGTAGGATGGATAATTGATTTTCTTTCTGTTGTAGTTAGACGTAGTGGTGGTCAATCAATTCCTAGCGGAAGTGCAAAGTAGCGTCCACTATAATATTTTAATTATGGTTTCCGCAAAGTAACGCCTTCTTCAATCAGCTATCAGTAACTTAGTTTTGTATCATTAAAATCGGTCCTCTCTATCAAAATTTATTGTAATTTTAATGACGACGCGGCGTAAGTACAAGAGAAAAGTTCATAAGTAAATAGACATTTCAGAACATTTTATTAGTCACTGTTTTTTTACATTATGTTCTATGCGGACGGAGTTGCGGGTACAGCTAGTCTAAAATAAAATACTAATTTTGTTGAAAGGACATTGGTAAATACATCGGCTAAAGGAATATATACTTTGTACTTTATATGACCGAGATTCTAATTTGTATATATTGTAATAAAATATTTTTTTTCATACGGTCACATTTTGAAACACTAATTCCAAAGCTAAAATAAAAACACAAATTCATGAATTAATTACAAATATGAGAAACAGCGAATCACGTACCAATGAAATTATTTTGTAACACATTTCGTTTGAATTTTACGTAATAGATACCATGTAAAATTTCGTAACAGCTATAGCCACGTTTTATATTGAGCTGGAATCACTTACGATTACTTAAAATAAAATCCCCATATGCAATAGGTATATGAAATAAGTTGAGATAATGAAATAAGAATTAAAGCTGCAGTTTTCATATTCATCACCGAGCCTACTATCTGTGAAAGCTCACACTGTTGATTATACCAGGTGAAAGGTTAAAAACTCCCAGTATTCTAGGGTATGACACTTCATGGTCACAATTAACATATAAAATAGTTATATTAAAACAAATACAAACAACCAAGAACACCTAAGAGCTAAGCTACAATGAGCGATCCGGAGTTAATAACTTTCGATAGTAAAACGGACAATAAGCCCTTTTGTTTTGTTTCTGACATTCCCACGTTTCCTATCAAATGAAAATGAAATTACCCGACGGTCATTGACACTGTTTTTTAACCTATACGCGTAGAGAATTGTGTATAATTTTTTGTATTTTTCTAGATAATTAGGACATATATTAGGTACCTATATATATTAGGTACCTATTATTTTAGTTGATTTAGAACGAGAATCGAGTGCAGAGTGTCCTCCAGAAATATTGCTACTGTCTAAACAGTCACCTGGTATAGAATAAAACAATATTGTTATTAATCTATAAATGAATAAATGAAAACAAAGAGTTCAGTACTTTTTTCTCCTCTATTTTTTTTTTTCAAAAGTTATTGGATAGCATAGTGTTATCAATGAAAAAATTGGAGAACAATTTTTTCCTGCCTTCGAACAAGAACACATTTTCTTCGTGGCCTGAAAATGACAAGATCGCTAAGATTGTTTATTTTGGATTTTACAATTAAATTCATTTAAATCTAAATTCAAAACTTACTTCCTTCTCAATTAATTATATTTCAACACGTCAAAAATCTCTAATTCTACTGCATGAACTGAATTTATAATGAATCCTGAATCCTATGTATTCATCGCTTATTTTGAAAATAACATCCTCTAAACACTGCCGCGTGAAAAAGCTAAAATTAATATTTTTAATCATTTGCATATTTTATACTGGCCCCTTAAACAAGTTAATTAAACAACGCTATTACACAGTTGCGTAATTGAAAAAGATATCATGGTTAGTATAATAATTCTATCTTATTCATGTGGGTTAAGCTTGACTGACATAATTTACTGACGGTGAGGGAGGCATGTTCTTATTTTATAAGCCTAATTTTTATATACATAATTCACGTAGACAAAAAATCCTAGAAGAATTATGTTTTTTCTATGTTTTATAGCTTTGCAATGTAACAATTACATGTATAAATCATTTTCACGTTAATCACAATTATAAAGAAAAAAATGTATTTATTGTTTTCACGTTATACTTTTTGATGTGAAACTTCTATAGGCGGAGGGTAAACCCGATTGTTGGCGTGACGAATTACTCAAAAATATTTGTAATCCTATATGAATAATCTTAAGATTCAAATTGTGTTGTCAGGAACTAATGGTACTCGGCACGCGCCGACGACCTAGTGCTCTTTAATAAACGCCGCCAAAAACACCGCGCCTATACAAAACAGTTTCGATATTTCACATCTGCCAGGCGTCCCGTGACGGCTCAATGTTTTTATAACACAATCACAGGGTAATCCTGCACTGGATGTTCAAATCTCCACCGGACAGCAGAGCGTTAGTGATAGTGGATTCTTTTCAGCTAAAACCTTATGGAGTTCCTTGATCGTTCTTCACGAGATACCTAACCACAAAACTAAGAAAACTCAGAAAACTAAATTAAAAGAACAACCGTTTTTTTTTTTGTGAAAATCTATACAGAAATTTTATTGATATGTCAAAGAAGTAGTTTTATTTTAATGAAGAAACCAAATAAATGAAACAAGGTATACAATTTTAGATCTTATTGAAATAATTGGTAAATGTCAAAATGCATTATTATTTCTTGTTGCCTTATTAAAAGGGTATATAAAATTTAAACAATGTACAAAATATACATCAAAGAAAATGCCCATATATATTACAATTTAAAATATAAACATGTACATGTTTCATTTCGCATTACAAAAGGTACAAATAAAGTAAAATTAAAAAAACAACCCGCCATTTAATATAACATTGTATCTTCCATATAACACGACAAAGTCAACATGTTATTATTGCGTTTAGAAGCGTAAACACATGACGACAATAATTTATATTTAAGCCACATTACAATTACACATGTTGAAAATGTAAAATTATTTTCAGCTACACGTGTAACCAAACATTTCCCATTCCCGTAAAATAAACGCCGAGGAAAGGTGTTCGTTGACACATATAATCTTATACAGACGCATGTATGAGATTACACATGTCATCCAATACCTGTTCGCCCTACTAACAAAACAATACTAAAATTTCCGTACTGATACCTAGAAAGATACATGTTTCTTTGTAGTTACAAAACATATGCCTATTGTATTCCCGCTACAATATTCAATTATTAAAATTTCTTCAAATACGATAACAAAAATACATAAACGAGTCAAGTGTCATTAATTTTTTGCTTTAAAAAATTGAAATTTTACTGCAGACTAATCTCTTAAATTTGATGGTAAAATTAATAAAAAGAGTATATAGAAAATGTATTTAAAAAAATAAATTCTAAGAACTTAAGTATATTCATAATGCATAATATTCAGGATTCTATTCGTGATGTTATGTCGATACCAAAATATTATTAACAGGATTATTCTTGATATACTAGCTGTACACGCGGCTCTGCAGGCGTTTTTTAAATAAATGTAAAATTGTGAGGAGATATACAATTACAGAAATGCTCTTTCAAAAACATTTGAAGTGCGACACGCATGACACCTACTGTAATACGTAAAAAAGTAGTGACAACTTTTAGATACAAATAATCTGACAATACGTGTTTACAATGTTATTATATAGGTACAATACGTCCATATTGTAAATATAACAAAGTTTTTGCGACCATACAAAAAGATATCGTTTCTCTGTTCCATAAGAAATAGTATTATGGCACTCTTAAGGAGGTCCGTTCCCTCGACGTGGAGCCCTTGAGTGCGCTCCTCGCGTGATACAAAATCTTACATCACTGCAACAACATTACACATATCACCCCACACGCACGTGCAAACATACACGCTTACACATGAAAGTGGAAGGGTTTTGCTTCTTTCCCTTATCGAACTGAAATAGTTTGTGAAAATTATCCGATACGAACATAAGAGTTGTTGAGGTATTCATGCTTGGTACACATATATGCTCCAACAACTCATATATGTATGAATAGTTAGCTTAGGTCAGCTCAGATAGATAGCGAATTGCACGTATCAGGCAACAGCCCAAGTCGAGGTGTGAACCAGTTGTGGCCTTTGCCTACAAGAAAACAAGCCTGTGATTCTTACATCCCAGGGAAATACATAAAATGGCCGAATTTACAGAATTCATTTTACTTCTACCAAATTTCATCAAAGATATCCCTGTAGTATATTACATTTTATCTTATACAATGCAAAGTACACTAAATTAGCTCTTTACACAAAGATGGCATCGCTGAATTTTAAATCTGGAAATTTTGCACGGGCGTTAAATGAAGTAGGCACGCGACGAAAAAGGTTTTGTAGAAGAATCCTACACCAACTCAGTGGAAAGGGTAAGAAATCATTGTACAGAAATCCATAATCCCTATGATATTTTAAAATTAGCCTATAACATAAATATTTACTTTAAGAAATCTAATTTGGTCAAAGCCGATAATAGAGTAGACTAGATAGTTTATAACTACTATAAATGTAGTCGCATGAGATCTTTATTTTTAAGTAAAAAGCTATTGAAAACAAAAACACTGTAAAATATTGCTCGCTTTAAGTACTCGTATTATATCGTACTAGCTTTTGCTCGCGGCGTCAATCACGTTATAATATAGTGCGCGTCAAACTTTTTCACCGTTCTGAATATAGCTATGTAAAACACAAATTCAGATATAAATACGTATTATCTTCTGTGTATAACATCGAAACAATCTAACGACGAGTTAATTCCAGTTTTAGACTCCCATACTAATACTTTATCTTTGTTTTGTATTCAACTTTCGACGATATTACGCGCAAGCTCTAACTTGTAACTATATTCAGAGCGGAAAAAATGATTGACGCGGACCATACATTTATGTATTCCTAAGGAAAAGTACATTTTTCCTAAATAATAGATACTCTGTGTTCTCTTCTCTATCGCTAAAACGTGTTTGAAAAAAATCATAATAATCGGTTAGTAGTTAAACAGTGAATACGTAAGAAACAAATGAACAAACTCACATTCGCATTTATGATATTAGTAAGAATATTTGATATATATTAACAACAGCTATTTCTACAATAACAATTCTACAATAAGTTGGTTATTGTAGGATAAAATAGTAAAAACTGACTATACAATAACATTTATAAAATGTTTTTTTTTTATGTATGTACATATTGATACTTGTATAAGATGATAAACATTAATTGCAACATGAGGGTCCCTAATTTATTATTTAGCTCAATGTATATTTGATTTTGTTATAAAGAAAATCTTAGATAAAATATCTTAAATCTCCTACATTCTTTTACACTCCTCGAACTTCAAACTAATATAATTATTTAATGTCATTAATATATTGCACTAATTTGTACTGGTCTTAAAATATTAAAAATATCGTTTTAGCGTTTATTAAATTCTAATAAAAGATTTGTATATTAGCATGATCAGCTTACAATAAAATTTCCGATAATACACATATACACATATACGTTTCAACAACTCATACATATATGAATAATTAGCTAGGTTAGCTAAGATAGGTCGCGATTTTGCATGCAACCGTCAACAGCCAAGCCGAGGTGTGCAGTGCACTCGTGATCTGGTTGCCAAAAATAAAATCGGCTGAGTGCCTTCAGCGCTTGCCTTAGTAGTCCGGTGAAGCTGTTAAGACCTTGCTAGGTCAATAGCATAGTCAGTTCGAAAAAAAAACACTTTCAATACTAGACTTCAAGTAACATTGTAGATTATCTTTGTTGTCTAGACAGATAATAGCGTAATAAGCTTAAAACCTTATGTTAAAATCATTGCACGACTCAATATCCGTATTGTGATAAACTCTACATTTAAATAGATTCAACAGTATTTAAAACCAAAAAAAATATTAATACATTCTGTTACATACCTTTCATACTGCGAATTATGTATAAATTATTTCAATATAATGTTTAAATTAACTAGACATATTCGATTTTAAAACGTCAATATACATTATATAGATAAATTTCATAATAACTAAAAAGATATAAGTCATTTATTGAAAATACAATTACGCTGGAAGGAACGCCAGTTTTCTTGTAATTTATGTTCGTTTATTTTGTCCTGGGAAAGTAATGAACCAGGAAAATTTCTATTGTAATACGAGATAACCGAACAGAAGCTAATTAGGCTAGAGAAACAAAAGTTTTTGCTTGCTATACATAGTTTTAGCTAAAGAAGGAACAAGACCGCAACAAGGGAAATTTATGGGAGTTAAAGGCCATTGTTTGGTTAAATACGATAAAACACCATTTCGTACAACTAAAAACGGTTCCCATTATTGTGTAAATTTATTATCCATATGGCTTTTATTTGGTTTAATAATCATTGTTATTCTTGTAAATGGAACAGTAATTATACGAGAGATTTCAGCGAAATGATTTGGCAATTTTATCCACACATCCGTAAATCAAACATGTGTGATAATAAAATGTTATAACGCAATATCCTTGTAACATACATTATCTTTATTTTAAGTATACAAAATTCCTAAAAAAAATAGTTAATGTTTTTACATGAGTTTATAGTAATTAGTATCTTATTCAGAGAGAGTAAAGATCATTACAATACTGATCTATATTTTCCTTGATAGGTCGTTGGCATGTACCACCTCAATTCTCAGAACTTGCGTGCATTTAATATACTACCAGATAAAGAAGACCCACCTCCCTTCCCTTCCCCACCCCTTTTCTCTCCTTTCCTCACTTCCGCTTTCTCTATTCTCCTCCCAAACAAAGGCTGGCAACGCATTTGCAACACCCCTGGTGTTGCTAGGTGTCTATGGACGGCGGTCATCACTTAACATCAGGTGACCCGCCCGTTCGTTTAGCTCCTATAACATAAAAAAAAAAGATGGGAATTGACGTCACGAAACCCGTACTCTTCAAAAGGGTATCTACTATAGTGCGACAATACAAAACTTTCGCGTGAAATATTAAGTCGTTAAATACGTCTTGAAAATCAAGTGATCATCTTCCTTCGAGAAAAGAACTTATTAATATGTGTTTATTAATTTTATTGATAATATAGGTCAAGCAAAATAGATGGTATTTGGATTTTGTGGCCTTTTAGAAATACCGTGTAAATCGATATGCGTTCAATACATACAAAATGCGTGAATATTAGGTAAAGGATATAGGAGTAGGACATTTTCTAATGCTGCGTCAGAATAGCTGGAGTTGAAAATCTGCCGCCAAGTACCGATAACTGATTTCAGGGGTTGCACTTAAGAACCAGTTCCGGAGAGTTTGGTGTTATTATTTCCAATTACATTAAAACTAAAGTTCAGTTGTTATTGTCGTTAAGAATAAAAGGCTATGAATCCGGAATATTAAATTAAGACACAAGATATTTTTAAGAATATTTATAAAGTTGAAAATTATTTCACTTTAGATAAGTAACCTGAATAAACAATCGATATTATATGAACATAATAAATTACGTAGTTATATTTTTACCAGTAAAAATATGTTGATGTTACCACCCATCAATAATCCATTTAGATTAGAGGCATCAAAACAAAAAGTGTAACAAAAATTCGTACAATAACAACAAAAGAAGGCTTTTGTTATTAGTAAAAAGCTTCTTAGACTATACGTAGAAAGAGAAATAAGAATATTGCGTATCGAACTGGTTAGTTAATCAGAGTGGTAATATCCTCGGCTTTCCGCCGTCTATATTATTTTTTTTAATTCAAAATAGCTGCTATAGTTTCAAATGGTTTCTACATAATTTATAACTAGCCTCTGCCCGCAACTTCGTCCACGTGGAATAATATACTTTGGGCTATCGCAAACACGCAGCGGAAGCTCTCAGGAGGAAAAAAAAAACGATTTTGAACCATTCTTCATTAGTGATCCGCTACTACTGATCTTAGCATGGTGATATATAGCCTATAATCTTCCTCGATAAATGAGCTATATAACACTGAAAGATTTTTTCAAATCAAACCAGTAGTTCCTGAGTTTACAACCCTACAATGTCACAAACTCAACTTACAAATTCACAAATTTTACCTCTTTATAACATTAGTATAGATTAATTAGTCATCACAAAAAGAATTGTCCCTTCTATAAATCCATTTTCCTTTCTAATAATGCTATATTTTATTCCAATTTGAACAGGTTAAAAATTTTGGAAACACATACGATTATGTAAGTATTAAAAATTTTGAAAACACCTACGATTATATATGTAAAATTTACTTACTACCTATTTATCTTTATTAATTTTTAATTTGATAATCCAATTAATTTATACGTCAATATGTATAAATTATAATAAATTATAAATCACATATTAGTTTGAAATAATCGAAACGTTTCGATGAAACTTAAGCCTTTATTATGAGTAAACTTACATACAACATCACATACATCCACTAATACATATATAGAAGGAAATATTCAACACAAACTTGTTCCGTTTTGTTAGAACTTCACTATACGACAAAAACCTGGGTACACAGGCGTTACAACGACGCTGCAAAGAGTTTCGAGAGACATCGTTATGACATGAATAACTGATGGACGGAGGCCTTTCTCTTCATCATTTGATTAACATTCAAGGAGCCTCGCAACTTCAAGCTTTGTAACAATATCCGAGAAAAATAAAAGCTACGCACGTTCACTCTTGGTAAAAACTCGGCAACCAACAGCAGCAGAGTTTTTGGTATCAAATAATTTTAGCAAAAATATGAATACTGATTATAATAACAATCTATCTTATAATGAACAAATATCATTTGTGTTTTTTAAATTGAAAGGGTAACAATTTAGCAGAGCTCTATGTATTGTATAAGATATTATTTGTTAAATGGAAATGGGCGAGGCAGCTACGTATACATGGAGCATATCAAGTAGCTAGATACCGAGATGACTTACTTTCTTGACGAAAATAAACATGAAGGTAAAATAAAAAGCATTTTTTTAACTACCTACATGTACATACACTCATCAAAAAAGTCTAAGCAACATGTACTAATTTAAATTTTAGGATGGTTCTTCATATTGTAACGTTGTATTTTATTTCTAAAATAATATCTTTAGGGTTCTATGATGTAAAAATAACAGCTGTTGTCTTTATAAGTTCTTTTAATAACAGAAATGAACAATATTAGAATATACTGTAAAAACTAAGATATATAAGAAACTAAACTTTTTTCTTACAAAAAGAAATTTCTAAAGAAAATGTATTTATTGTGAAAGAATAGAACAATTTAATACAAAGTATGGTCTCCTCTGCTATTCAGAACTTGTCGGCAACGATTATTCATTGAATTAATGAGACTGTTTATGTCATCTTGCGGTATTCGCTCCCAATGGAATTGTAGCAAATCCTTCAGCTGTTGGGTTGTGTCGCTCCGTCCAAGTCCTTCCAAACACGTCGCTGGATCATGTCCCATGCGTGCTCGATGGGGTTGAGATCTGGTGATTGTGCAGGCCAGGGCAATACCCGGATGTTCTCCGTTGCAAAGTATTCACTGGTTCGTCGAGCTGTATGTGAACGCGCATTGTCATGCATTAACCTAAAATCGGAGCCAAAGGTTTGTGCAAATGGGTAGACATAAGGTTTGAGAATATCTTCAATGAAATTTTCAGCATTCATGTTTCCATTTACAAAAACGAGCTCAGATCGCCTGTTCTTCATAATACCCGCCCATAACATAACTGTTGAGCCGCTGTATGGATGAACTTCCTGAACGCACCTGAGCCTTTCAGTACTTCCGGGCCGACGATACACTCGCACCCTTCTTGTATCAGGCTTAAACCCGAATCGCGACTCATCGGAAAACATAATTTTATCCCATTGTTCCTGGGTCCATGTTATGCGCTCTCTACACCATTCATATCGACGAGCGCGATTCCCGTGACGTATCGGTGTGCACCTGATTGTGCGTCGAGCTCGTAGGCCGTACCTATGCAGTCGATTTCGCACAGTTTGAGGATTTACATCAACACCACTTGAAATTTGTAGCCTCAAACTTATCTCTGGAGCAGTTAACATCGGCTGGCGTCTTGCAGTCAGTTGTATGTACCGGTCTTGCCGAGTGGTTGTACTCCTTTTACGGCCTGGATGCTATTCAGCGGGTTTTCCTGTATTATTGTAGCGCTGCCAAGGACGACAAACAACACTTCTATGAATGCCAAAATGTCGAGATACCTGAGATTGATTACTTCCCGCTTGCAACATCCCTACAGCTCTTTGCATTTCATCTGCCATCAAATGACGTCGCCTCATGACGTAAAGAATATCTAACAATTCTATTTTGTTGCTAACTTTATTTAAATAGTTGGTAAAATTATAAAATCAAAACTAAACGTAGCAATTAAAACGCACTTAAATTCAAACAAATTCGCAGTCATTTCAATTTTATGAAAAAACAAAACATAATCAAATTTTTTTTTTTACAATCAGCCAGTATGTCGTCAATAACAAAAAAGTTTACTTACCTACGCACTTTGTTTGAGTAAATACTTAGAAATTAATTAATACAAATGGTAAAATTTGTAATATCACGCATGTTGCTTAGACTTTTTTGATGTGTGTATTTTTCTTGTGCAACTTTTTTGAGAGTTCGTTCGTTTAAGAAAACCGTCTGCGATTTATGTTGATTCAATTTCAGTAAGAATAAAACAATTATAACAGTATAAATACACTCTAATATCTACATTAGCACTCTTATACAGCCTTGACAAATACCATTAAGTTATTTGACGGAAGAGAAATATTTGTTTAGGAAACGTGACGGTAGAGCGTCCCAATTCAAAGAACTGAAATGATACTTAAAAAATATTACGTGCCTACTCCTGTTATTACTTTTTTTGTTTTACCCTATATTCCGTTTTTATATATTTTGATCAGCAGAATCTAACGATTATTGATTAATGAGCTTTTCCCTCTTAATAGTTCCGTATACAAATTACTCGGAATCGATATATCAAATACATTTCATATTCAGAAAAAAATTATGTTAACTTTTAATCAAAAATAATAATAAATACAATCAAAAAATTACACTACATTATAAAATCAAGTCGACAATAGTTACGCTATCACGAAACAAAGCCATAAAAAAAAAACATAATAGAAAAGTATACAAGGCAAGGCTCATATTGGTTACAAAATTGCAATGATAAATTTATTTAAAAGCTTATTACTAACCAGTGTTCTTTCGACTCCGTTCTCGTGGAACTCTATGTAAACAAAACAGGTTTTTTTTTCGAACTGACTACGCTATTGACCTAGCAAGGTCTTAACAGCTTCACCGGACTACTTATAAACAGGACTAATACAATCATATAAATGTAAGTATTAAATCCATTTACTTATCTACTTTTCTCTCGTACTTAAGCCACGTCGTTATTAAAATTACAATAAATTGTGACAAAGGGAACTAATTTTGATAAACTACTAAATGTTACTAAAGGATATGCTTTATGATTTTCTTTTGGAGATTTTTTCGTGAACGCAATACTTTACCAGTGATGCGTGTTCAAACAACCAAAAAGAGAGACACTTCTAAGAATTATTGACGGTATTTTATTGTTTATTTAAAATAACTCCAAGACACCATCAACAATTTACTTCACAAAAATCTAAAAAGATACGTTAGATTTACATTCTTCCATTATATGCTAGCTTCTGCTCGTGACGTCGTCCGCGTGGAATAATGACTTTGGGCTAACTAACACAGACTAGGTCCTTTCCCTCGGCGTGGAGCCCTCGAGTACGCTGCTCGCGCTATACAGTGACACAAAATATAACATCACTGCAACAGCATTTCACATATCACCTCCACACACGTGTACGCATACACGCTTACATATGAAAGTGGAAGGGTTTTGTTTCATTCCCTCATCGAACTGAAATAGTTTAGAAAATTATCCTATACAAAATATATATATAAGAGTTGTTGCGGTATGTATGTTTGGTACACATATATGTTCCAACAACTCATATATGTATGAATAGTTAACTTAGGTCAGCTCAGATAGGTCGCGAATTGCATGTGTCAGGCAACAGCCCAAGCCGAGGTGTGTTATGCACCCTGGAGCTAGTTGTCGAATAAAATCGGCTGAGTGCCCTAAGCGCTCACCTTAGCAGTCCGGTGAAGCTGTTAAGATCTTGCTAGGTCAATAGCGTAGTTAGTTCGAAAAAAAAAGGCTAACTAACACGTAGCGGAAGCTCAAAAAAGGAAAAAAAGGATTTTGTAACATTCTTCATTTGTGCTCCGCTCCTATTAGTCTTAGCGTGATGATTGGTCTTAGCTTATAGGCTTTCTCGAAAAATGAGCTATGAAATATTTTTTTCAAATTAGAGCGTAACCTTACATATTTCCATACAAACTTTCATCCTCTATTCCCTATTTTTTTTTAAATCCTTGAGGGTAAAACTTTTACAAACTTTGAATTTCATATTTATTTACATCGTATAAACAGAATGAAAAATAAGTTTCATGCTTTTAGCTCCAAAAATGACGATTCCTCCATACAACTTTTAATCCCCCCATTCAAACCCTTATACTTTTTTCACAATAAAATTTGTCCTTTCTCAGGCTCTTGACTATCTATATACCAAGCTTCACTTAAATCGGTTCAGTAGTTTTGGCGTGAAAGCACGGCACATAGACATAGTTACTTTTCGATTTATAATATTAGTAAGGATTTGTGAAAATATCTATACTATAATAAAACTGTAACAAGTCGAAATCTGTACATTAAATATTTTTTGAAAATTTTAATCAGGGTAGACTATGTTATCGATATAGAAGCCAAAAATAATCTTTTTACAATTTTTGTCTGTCTGTCTGTCTGTCTGTCTGTCCCTATGCACACGCATCACTCTGAAAGTACTGAACCAATCTTGATGAAACTTGACATGGTGATAACTAATATTACGAGATTACATCAAATACACTTTTTGTCTCATAAACCGCAAAGGGTTCTCCAGGATAAAGGATTAAAGTCTAGAATATAAACCCGAATTACTCTGAAAGTACTGAACCAATTTTAACGAAATTTGACACGGTGATAACTAATATTAGAAGACTACATCCAGGATACTCTTTGTCCCATAAAACGCAATGAGTTCTCCAGAATAACGAAAAACAAAAAATTGCAGTTAACGTAACAAGACTTTTTTGCGACACCTTAGTACAAGAGCCGGCAACGTTAAAAGAACAAGAATTTTAGAATACCTGGTTCTTTAATACATCAATATATTTTTTTTTATATCATAAGAGGCAAACGAACAGGTGGGTCACGTGATGTTTAGTGACCACCACCGTCTATAGACACTAGCAACACCAGGGGATTTGTAAGTGCGTTTCCAACCTATATATGGGGGAGTGTAAGGGAACCTCCGGCACTCTCACTGACTGAACGAAACATTACAATGCAAGCACTATTATTTGACGTCGGTTTTCTGTAAGTTTTCTGGCAGTATTAGCCCGAACGAGCTGACCCATTCATGCTGAAACCAGTAATAGTTTCAGCGTGGCTCTACCACCTACAGAAATTATCAATATATCAATAGACAGAATTTAGGACACTTGGTAGCAGGTTAACGTTGTATTTTTAATAGGCATTTTGATTTATGATTAATCAATAATAAGTTTAGGAACATTTTTTTCAGTAACTTTTAAACGCAATTAAACATTCAGACACATTTCTTATAAACAATCATATATATACCCGCTGATATATTTTATAAATAAAAAAAAGAATATGGTGTCGTGGGACACCAGGTAGGAACGAAATTCTTTCGGCTAATGTAGAATCGACACTATTTGGAAAAAAAAATCGTGCTAAATTTTATGTAATCGTAATTCAAATTATCAATTAAAATAACAAAATATGTCTCTTTATTTTTGTTTGACAACATAAAATTACATAGAAATAGAAATAATTACAAAAAAGAAGAAAGAGAAAGATATTATACACTACTCGCATAAGCTTATATAAATAATCTTTCGTATACATAAGTATACGACTGTCGCGCCTGCGCACGTCTCATTTAACTGTTTTATGCCATGCACTTTTCGTTACAGTTTTACTATCACATTTTTTTCAGTTCGGTTGCGCAGCATAATCTCTATCTCCTCCAAGTCTGCCGTAAGGAACTTCGTTCCAATAATAAATTTCAAATCAATTACTTTTTTTCATAGCAAAGAACCAATTTCATTTTATTAAACATTATTGACCACCACCACATATACAACGATAAACGTAAACGTATGACTTGGGATTGACGCCATCTCAAATATATGCGTCGTCGACCATCAGGCTATACAAAGCCGAAATACCTTGGGCCGGCGAAGTGAAATATCTTGGTGTTACTTTAGATAAACACTTAAATTTCGATTCACACACAGAAAGAGTGCGAAACAAAGCCGTATGGTCTTAGGTCGTTTCTATCATTTGCTTTGTCATAAGAGTAAAATATCCCCCAGACAAACTCACTTTATACAAAACTTGCATCCGTCCGATTATGACGTACAGTTGTTCGGTCTTTGCACATGCGCAAAATCGTATTCAAAAGTTGCAGGTTCTCCAGAACTGAGCCCTACGTAAAATCACCGGTGCCCCATGGTACGTCCGGAATAAGGATCTCCACAGGACCTGGAGATGCTTTCTGTCTGAGCGTATATAAAATCACTTACAGGTAGTTATTTCGAAAAAGCCGCGAATCATCCCAGCCCGTTAGTGGTATCCGCCGCGAACGATGAACCCGTACCCAACGCTGCGCAGTATAGAAGACGACCGCGACACATTTTTACCGACCCTCCTGATTCAGTCACGTCAGCGAACGATCAGTACCAGCCTGTCTCTTCAAACAGAGCGTGTTCTCACCCACGCCCGCATAACCGCAGATCACGCCGCCGTGGTCTGGGACTAAATTTCGCTCCCGTACACCAAATTAGGCCCTTCTCAGCAACGGCTCAAGCCTAGATCTGTTCCCTGGGCGTGGAGCCCTTGAGTACGCTGCTCACGCGATACAGTGACACAAGAGTTCTACCCTTATTTTTCGTTATCCTATCCTATATAGTTTAGAGGATTTTTTCCTACACAAAATACATATAGAAGTTGTTGAGCCACGCATGCTTGGTACACATGCATGTTTTAATAACTTATATACGTATATAAGTTACCGGACTACTAAGACGAGCGCTTAAGGCACTCAGCCGATTTTATTTAGGCAAACAGTTCAAGGGTACACGGCACACCTCGGCTTGGCTGTTGCCTGTTGCATGCAAAATCGCGACCTATCTTAACTAATCTAGCTAACTATTCATATATGTATGAGTTGTTGAAACGTATATACCTACATATTACGTATTATATACGTATATATACCAAGCATACACGCCTCAACAACTCCTGCATATATTTATTATCGGAAAATTGAGAGTTTTTTAGTTCGATAAGGAAAAAAGTAAACCCTTCCACTTTCATGTGTAAGCGTGTAGGCGTGCACGTGTGTGGGGGTGATCGTGTAGTGTTGTAGCAGTGATGTATATTTGTGTGTCACCGTATCGCGCAAGCAACGCACTCAAGGGATCCTTACCGAGGGATTGAACCTGATGTATAAAACTGGCTTGGTTTGAAGGTGATAGGTACTATGTTGTGAGTGGTACAGAGATTATTTATAAAAATATATTGAAAATATATTTCAAATAAGTTTTTGAAACAGTTTATAACTCTTAGACAATAGTTTCAAGCAAGTGACGTTTGACGTTTTCGGCGGGATGTTTGACGCTTCGATACGGTGTTCATATATTTTTCTTTAATACAATGCAGTATAAAAAGGTTTTAATACAAGTCGAAGATAGTTATGATAAAGTAAGTGGTAGAGATGTTTATTCTGTTTTATGTAGGTTAGTTTTTATTTTAATTGATCCTGGTAGATGACGCTACGAATGGGTACTAGGTTTATTTAAAAAATGAATACATGTAATCTGGGTATATGTTTAAGTGAATCCGTGGATAGTTTGGATTCACAATTGGAAACGGTAGTTGTGGCTGCAATCGGGTATCAGTTTTATTTGCGGTGTGGTAGGTCTTTACAGCCTGACTGGGTCACAACCACCATGTACATGACGAAAAAATCCGTAATAGTGATTCGCTTCTGCGCGTCGCGTTTCGGGATCAGCCTGTGCATATCCAGCTCTTTGTAGGCCGGCATGATAGTGGCGACCAGCGATGGATAGTGTGTCACTCGGTGGTCGCTATTGTTTTTGGATTATACTGTGCTTACCATCAGGCATAGTGCAGGCATTTTGCCGTGCTACGATAAAAAAAAGAAACAATTTTTTCGCGTGATAACCAATTTGGTGCAAACGAAGTTGCACGGGTCAGCTAGTTAGTAAATAAAATTGAAGTTGTCTCTAAAAGATAAATATTTTGATGTATAATTAATTGTATACTTTTTTCTGTATATATTATGCTTTCTACATATGTACATACAACATAAGAAATACTTTATTTAAAAAAAAATGTTTCTTTATCTAACACTGGATTAGCTTAACGATTACTAATTATTAATGTTTTAAAGTAGCAATAAGTGAACTATGTTCTTTGAGAAATAAATTCTTTAAACCTTTAAACCGAAAAAATCTCAATGATTACAAAGGTAGTCAACTGTCCAAATGATTATCAAGATGCAATTGTATTTGCTTTAAAAAATAATCTATACTTATTAAATATCCAACAAAGAGTTATTATTATATAGTTGTGTTAAGGTTATTATTATATAGCTGTGATATAGGTTTTTTATATTAGTAATTTTTATAGAATACTAGCAGCGCCTTTGAAAAAACCGAGGTGAAGATTATGTTGATAGAACGAAATATATTTTCGTCTTTGACTTTTTTCCTCTGAAGACCCAATTCTATGAAAAGTAATTTTCATAGAAATAGCATGTATAATTAGTGTCTTAAATTACAGGTAAAGATGAAAATTTGGGGTGTAAGGGGTGTCGAATAACATCGTAAGACTTGAGACACCCAAGCCAACCTCACCTGCACGTGGTGCACCCTGCTGAATAACGAACGAGGCTATGGCGATAGCGGGGTGGTAGGGTTTTACAGCCCGAATGGGTCGCAACCACCATGCATATGGCGAAAAAGCCCGTAATAGTGATTCGCTTCTACGGGTCGCGTTTCAGGATCAGCCTGTGCATATCCAGCAAATTACAGGCCGGCATAATAGTGGCGACCGGCGATGGACAGTGTGTCGATCGGTGGTCGCTATTATTTTTGGATTGTACTGTGCTTACCATCAGGCATAGTGCAGTCACTTTGCCGTGCTACAATAAAAAAAAAAAAAAGAAAATTTCCGGCAATACAATCAAAGTACTTGCAGGGAAATTTACAAGTATTCCAAATATGTGATTAGTTACTGGTACGAGCCTCGTAACGATTTTATTTTCCTAGAATTTTCACCTGTGATCACGAATGTACTGAGTAATCATATATTTAACGAAATACTTCCCATCACTCATCGCTAAAGGCTACGAGAATATCCAATTAATAGGTTACATGGAATAACTCGAATATAGATTTCCTTGTCGTCATTTTTAGAACCCAGTATAACTGTGAATGAGCTTTATTTTATTTTTGACTAATTTTTGCCCGTAGCTTCATTCGTGTTAATGTAAATATTTTACTCATCCTTTGGAAATAGTGTTTTTATATCATAGGTGGCAAACGAACAGGTCGGTCACCTGATGTTAAGTGATCACCACCGGCCATAGACACCAGCAACACCAGAGGAGTTGCAAGTGCGCTGCCGACTTGTGTTAGTATGGAAGTGGTGATCTTCCAGCGCTCTTACTGACCGAATGAAACGCAACAATGCAAGCACTGTTACTTCACTGTGAGAAGGTGATACTACCCCGGGCAAGCCAACACATACATACAGAAACCAGTTATAGCTTCAAGATGGCTCTACCATCTTCCTTCCTGTTTTTTTTTGCATTAAGTATACCCTAATTACTTTTCTATATCCATTATGAAGTATACGCAAAATTGTATGACGACAACAATTTACTACTACACTTAAAACAATTCTTTAGTCTAATCAAACTAAATCAGAGAACGGTGCGGAACAGAGTCTCCAGGAATATAAAAATAAAACAAATAACCAACAAACGTACAAGTAAATATAATATTACATTACTGAAAACTGTTTTAAGTTAGGTAAATTCTCTTTAACATTGAGAAAAACCTTAATTGCTACCGGTTTCACAAAACAATATTACCTGAACTCGTTATATAATCAACGAAGGTAGTGCTGTCTACGCTTTTCATGCATTGGTATCCGTAATTTGGCTTCTCTCCAGTTCTTACTCGTACCGTATATACAAGTAAACACAGCAGTTATCCCACTTATTCGAAAAGATTAGCTTAAGTTTATAATTAAATTCTATACTTTAACTAATCACTTGTTACCTATTACGATGAGTTTCGATAAAAATGTATATTTTAGTTCTTAGCTTATAATATACTAGCCTCTGTCCGCGACTTCGTTCGCGTGGAATAATTATTTCGGGCTAACGCTAACACGCAGCGGAAGCTCTCAAAAGAAAGAAAACCCCGATTTTGAAACATTTTTCATTGGTGCTCCGCTGCTATTATTCTTAGCGTGATGATATATAGCCTATTGCCATCCTCAATAAATGAGTTATATAACACTGAAATATTTTTTCCAATCGGGTTAATAGGTCCTAAGATTACCCCCTACAACGTCACAAACTCACAAACTTTACCTCTTTATAATATTAGTATAGATGTGTCGTGTTATATGCATCTGAGCGTTGGGCTACGAAAGAGATAGATGAGATAAGATTACATGCAGCAGAGATGCGAATGTTAAGATGCATGTAGTGAAACTAGAATGCATAAGATCAAGAATGAGTATGTCCGAGAAAGTTTGAAAATAGTACCAGGGATAGAGAAGTTGAGGAGGAATTGGTTGGCATGGTTATTATGAGAAGAAATGAAAGTCATATATATAACTACAAAAGTGTTGAGTATCAAACATGGCTATAGGAGTAAAGGAAGACCAAAAAATGCTTCAATGGATTGTGTGAAAAGTGATCTTCTATACATATAATTAAGAATGTAAATTCAAAGTGTTTGTACTTTTTCGATTTTCGTGAAAAAAATTGTTGCAGGTATCTAGAAAAATGTAATAGAATACAATTCAATCATTTTTAGAAATGACTGTCTGTCTGTATGTATGACCACGCCTCACTTCTAAAGTACTGTTTTTTTTTTTTTTTCGAACTGACTACGCTATTGACCCAGCAAGGTCTTAACAGCTTCACCGGACTACTAAGGCGAGCGCTTGCGGCACTCGGCCGATTTTATTTGGGCAACTAGCTCAAGGGTGCACGGCACACCTCGGCCTGGGTTGCTGCCCGACACATGCAATTCGCGATCTATCTGAGCTGACCTAAGCTAACTATTCATACATATATGAGTTGTTGGAGCATATATATGTACCAAGCATACATACCTCAACAACTCCTATATATATTTCGTATCGGATAATTTTCCAGACTATTTCAGTTCGATAAGGGAAAGAAACACAAAACCCTTACACTTTCATGTGTAGGCGTGCAAGCGTGCACGTGCATGGGGGTGATATGTGTACTGTTGTTGCAGTGATGTAACATTTTGTGTCACTGTATCGCGCGAGCAGCTCACTCAAGGTCTCCAAGCCGAGCGAACGGACCTAGTCTTGAGCCGCTGCCGAGGGGGCCTAATCTTGTGTTTCTAAAGTACTGAGTTCACAATAAAACCTCAACAAGAAAATCATAAAGCATACTCTCGGAGTGACTAATTTTTTGTTTCATTAAAATTGGTCCACTCTAAAGTTATTGTAATTTGAATGACGACTGGAGTTAAGTACGAGAGAATAGTGGTAAATCTATACTAATATTATAAAGCTGGAGGGTTTCTTTGTTTAGTAGGTTAAACGCGCTAATCTAAGAAACCATTGGTCCGATTTTAAAAATTCTTTCAGCGTTAGATAGCTCCTTTATTTAAGAAGCCTATAGATTATATATCATCACACTAGGAGCAATAGAGCGGAGCACCAATGAAGAATGTTTCAAAATAGTTTTTTTTTTCTTAGAGCTTCCACTGCATGTTAGCGTTAGCCTAAAGTAACTATTCCCCGCGAAGGAAGTCGCAGACAGGAACTAGTATGTATATAAAAAGTGTAAATACTGAGATGATTAAGAACACTATACGTATAAATGTTTAAAATAATTGAATCTTCTGCCACCATTATCAGTCTTGCTAATTAGCTTCAAATGTGCTATTTATTTATTTTAACTAATTATACGTGTATGAGAATATCTTAATAGTACAGGCAACTATCGGCCTAAGAAGGTTTAACCGCTAGGCAAAAAAAGAGGTTTTATGTAGGTTGGATTAATTAATAGAGGACATTTGTTGTGAAGAAGCTAGCTTTGTAATGCACAAAACAATATGGTATGGTTGTTATTGGAGTTAGAATTCTAGTATTTAAGTAATTACTAATCATGGATGTACATTTAAATCAATGCAAGCGTTTAAATGTTGCTACATTTACACAGTATTATAGCTTTAGTTATTTTACAAAAAACATTTAAATGGTCTTTTTTATTTTGTTTGCAGTCTTTTTAACAATATAAGTATTACTATACATGAGCTTATTGCTACATGAATTGTAACATGATGGGGTGTAAGGGGTGACGAGTAACATCTTAAGACTTGAGACACCCAAGCCAACCTCACCTGCACGTGGTGCACCCTGCTGATCAACGAACGAGGCAATGGCGACAGCGGGGTGGTAGGGTTTAACAGCCCGACTGGGTCGCAACCACCATGTATATGGCGAAAAAACCCGTCATAGTGACTCGCTTCTTCGTGGCGCGTTTCGGTATCAGCCTGTGCATATCCAGTACCGGGTGACTTTCGTCATTATGGCCGGCATGACAGCGGCGACCGGCGATGGATAATCTGTCTATCGGTGGTTGCCGATGTTTTTGGATTGTACTATGCTTAACATCAGGCATAGTACAGTCACTTTGTCGTGCTTCAATAAAAAAAAAAAAATAATAATAACATGAGGCGAATAATATGAGAAAAACCAGGTAAAGAAACAACAAAGTGTTTCGTTTCAAGTTTCATCCGTTTAAGTTCATTACACATAATAGTTACAGTTCTAGCAGTCGAGATATTACAGACTGGTGTTTACTTTAATTAACTCTCGCTTCCTAATCTCTCTACGTCCTTTACTAGCGACCCACCTCGACTTTACATGGGTGCATTGTACTAATGAGGCCCCAGGAGTGATTAAACGATTTATTTAAATCAATTTTATGCCACTTTGATACCGCTTCTTCATCAAAGTCACAGAAGATACTTAAGAATCTACACATTTTTTGTTGCGCATCCTTTCTAAAAGGAAGTATGATTTTATAGTATTTATAAAAATATAAAATATACAAACTAATGAATTTTTCGAAATTCGCGTACATTTACTAATTTAAATTGACAACACTATCGGCTGACGGTGAAGGGAAACATCGTGAGGAAACTTGAACCCATAAAATGTTCTTGTAATACTACTGTATGTGGAAAAAATATAGAACTGTGGATTTCTCAGAGTTTGAAATCGCCAACAAGTCGTGAGTTGGCGTGGTGATTACGCCCAAACCACCTTCCTTCGGGAAGATGCCTATGGTCCTGCAGTGGATCTCTTACAGGCTGATGATGATTAATCGCAAATATAATATACCTACATCAATTTTTAAACACGTAGATATTTTGAAAATGAACGAGAATGCGAATTATTAAGGAAATCTAAATACCTCTTATAATTCATAGTTTTTCATAATACCGATTGTAAATACTTACTTAAATTAAACAAAGACTATACGTATAAAGTTGATTTAACCAGCGATTTTCATAAAATATAACTACATAAACTTTCTCTTTAATTCATGAAAGGTTCAAATTAATTCTTGCTAATGTCACAATTTTGTACAAAAGCTTTTATCAACGAGTGATTAACAAAATGAGCAGAATCCTTATTGCCATATCCGAACAAAGGGAAGTCTACAATGGTTTTAGTTGTTAAAAATGTTGATACCTTTATTTTAGTTGTAATACATACGCCATTTATTAATCACTAGCCCCTGCCCACGACTTCGTACGTGTAGTAATAGTTATTTTGGGTTAACGCTAAAACGCAGCGGAAGCTCTCAAGAGGATAAAAATCCCGATTTTTAAACATTTTTCATTGCTTCTCCGCTCCTATTAATCTTACCGTGATAATATATAGCCTATAACCTTCCTCGATAAATGAGTTATATAACATAGAAAGATTTTTTAAATCGGACCAGTAGTTCCTGAGATTACCCTCTACAACGTTACAAACTTTGCCTCTTTATAATATTAGTATAGATTAACAATTTTAAAAGTGTCTTTAGAGGTTATGAAATAATCGTGATTGTTATTCGCAAATCTATCTCACTCTAATAATACGCAATTAATTATTATGTAATTGGTTTCTTGCAAATGACACTAACGATTTGAGGGAAATTTTGTTTCAGATAACAGTAGCGTTATACTCCCGAAGTTAAATTAGGTAGATGTTTTACTTTTACAAAACGTCTTACACTACTATGTGAAATTATATTTTTAGTTCTATATATCTCATTCTTTATTTCAAAGTAATGATAATTATCAAGGATCAATTAAACTATGAAAGGACAACTTAAAATATGGAATAAATTATTTCTGGAAGTATAGAATTAAAAGTAATCCAAAAATCGGTTGGAATTTACATATTTTTAAACGAATTTATTTATATTTTATTATAGAATACAGGATATAGAGTTCCCTAAGATACGATGCATTATCAAATAAAATAACCCACTCGCATAGTAAGATAGAGAAATGAAAGGTGAGTCATAACTTAACAGGAATATATGTGGCGTATAGTTAAATGACTATAAAAATTCGCATAAATCTTCCACGAGTGACCGCCCCGCCCGCCCTGCCGTCCTCTCACATCCGGTGACAAGAAAGCCTTTTTAAGCTCTTTAATGACATGACCACATATGATTTGCAATCACAGTTTTACTAATAATCATTTTATTGACACAAAATATAAATGAGCTTAATACATATAATTTTTAATACCGCATTTAGACTTATTGCACAGTAGACATGCATTAAAACCCAAGGAGCAGAAATAATAGTTAAAATACTAACACCTGGCTTATTATATACTTGTACTCCTTCCTATTTGTATATTAATACTAGATGTTACCTGCGGCTACGCGCGCGTTTTTTGAATATATTAAATAAATTTAAAATTGTTATTAGATGTGTAAATTACGATAATACTCTTTCAATAATATTTATAAGTATAACACGCACATCATCTACTGTAACAGGTAACATGTACATTATATATGTGAATACTTATAGTGTATCGAATGGGATGGGATTTATCATAAGCCACATAGCTGGAACTTTAACTACTATCTATATATCACCCTCAGTGGTCACTTACACTATATAAGAAAGTAATGAAAATATTAAGCTATACATTATCAAACAATATGTGTTAAATCTTTTATTACATAGATATAATATGTCCACATTGTTGATATAATCAAGTTATTAATAATATACCTTGCTATAATTTAAATCACATATAAACAGATGACTTTCAATTATATATATTCTTGGAGTCCAGTACAATGTACGTCACACGCGCATGTTTACAGTGAACATATTTTTGATCAATTTCACACATACAAATGCACGGATAACAGTTCATCACAACATAGTGCCAACAAATTCCTGTTCCACGTCTGTCTATGTGTCTGTTCGCGATAAGATCAAAAACTACAGAACGCATCTTTATCCCGTTTTTACCAATATATAAAATAATTCTTGGGCAAGGTTTAGGTATAGTTTGTCTTATTTTCATGGCGGGTATCATCTGCTGAATCCGCTAGCTTAAAATAAAACAGCTAATTGGTTAGTTATTTGCCCGTAAAATTACCGTTTAAATATTACTTGTAGTCCGTTGAAGCTATTAAGACCTTGCTAGGTCAATAGCGTAGTCATCTAAGAAAAAAAACCATTCAAATAGGTACCAGCCGTTTCGGAGATTACTCGGAACCAATAAACAAACAGACATATCGACAGAATTAAAAAGATGTTGATATTTGTAGCACCGTAGATACATGTATTCATCAAAAGTATTTATTTTAGTATTATATAGACACACAATTTTGACGAGTTTTTGGCGGGATTTCAGTCTGTCATGTAGGGGATTTTATATTTTATTCATAATCTTGTGTTATTTGACTCTATATTGTATTAAATTAGTGACGTTTTATGTAATACCTATGGTTTGTTTATTGTGCATAAGTGAAATGAATGAAAAATAATACCACGAAGCATGAATTCTGGGATCTTGAAAATAAAAAAAAAATAAAAATTTACGAAATATTATGTAGAAGATTTGGCGCTTATACCTTTACATTAACTTAGACATAGAAGAAAACTGGGTAGAGAATACATAGAACTACCTATATTGACAACTCCAGAATTGGCAGTATGGATTAATTCCTTCGCCTGTCTTATTGGACGAATATTATTACTACTAAACTTTTAGAATAGCAGCACAAAATAGACTTTAAAAATGTTTGCGATAGCAACGTACTACGTATAATCTAAAATTGGATTTAAAAATAACGTAGAATAAACTTTTGAACAGGAACACAAAATAAACCCTGATAATATTTCCAATAGAATGTTATCATGTTCCCATGGCAACGCATATAATACTGACATTGAGACGCAACAGATGCTGTGAAAATAACCCGATTTTGAGACATTCTTCATTAGTGCTCCGCTCCTATTAGTTTTACCGTTATGATATATATATAGCCTATAGCCATCCTCGATAAATGAGCTATCTAACACCAAAAGAAACTTTCAAATCGGTTCTTGAGCTTAACGCGTTGAACCATACAAACAAACAAACAAACTCTTCAGCTTTATAATATTAGTATAGATATTACAGAAAAATGTCAACGCAAAAGTTTAAAGAAATGATGCGGTAGACAATAGGTACAAGAGGAAAATGCTTGAAATATTTCGGATCTGACATTCTATCAACAAGCAGATACTTCAGGAACTTATTACTTAGCAACGTGTATCTAAAATAGTATAAGCTTACACCACTTGAGGAACTCGGTCGTTAGCAGCATTTGCGGTACAAACAAGCATTATCTATTTCTTGAAACATGTGTTCACACAATCAAATCTTACTACTACAAGTTATTACTAAAGGTAGATGGTAGAGCCACGCTAAAACTATTACTGGTTTCAGCATGAATTGGTCGGCTCGCCCGGGGTACTACCACCCTCTTAGAGGAAACCGACGTGAAGTAACAGTGTTTGCATTGTTGCGTTTCGTTTGGTCAGTGAGAACGCCGGAGGCCTCCCTTCCTCTCCCCGATCCTTCCAAACACAGGCTGGCAAAGCAGTTGCAACTACCCTGGTGTTGCTAGTGTCTATAGACGGCGGTGATCATGTAACATCAGGTGACCCACCAGTTCGGTTGCCTTTTAAGTATTTAAAAAAAAAACTATGAATTCAGTACACACATGTACTTACAATTCTCGCCACCCAACCAGCCACGCGTCCCTACCACTCTGAAAAATGTATAATTTATATTATCCCCGTATATGTATTATTTTAAATAAAGATGCCAATATAACTGGAGGATATATATCATTCTATTGAAAGAATAAATATCTCTGAAAATTAGAATGAGTATAAAAAACTTAATAAGCAAAATCTTTAGAAAAGAGTAAAAAAATACATAGCTTCCAACAGCGGTCAATTTATTCGACGTATACTAAGAACGTTGATAGATAGGCATCTAATAGAGCCGTAAAATATAATATATTTACGTATTTCACCTTTATAATAAAAGGCCCATGCCGGTTCTATTCACAGCTATATCGCGGTTAAATTACGCCGACACCTATAAACATTTGCGGAACGATTTTCGTAATTACGGACGAACGATTTTTTACTCTCTTTCGTCATGAGAGATACATTGTTAATTTTTTTTATTGGATATGTGCCTAACATACAAATAGTTATATCCGGAGCTCGATATAACCAAATGTAAATCTCTGCAGGCAAATAAATGTTTTGTAAAATGTTTACCCCGCCCCGCCGGAATACAACACCTGATAAATGATAGCTACGGGCGGTTTTATGAAAATGTGAAACGATAAAATTTTACCTACGTCACCTCGCCCGACAAGTTATACAATAAAGTAAATTTTCAAAAAAAAGTATTAACCGACTTCAATATTGA
>JACEII010000034.1:2481646-2498352 GCA_014332785.1 Antheraea mylitta
TCTATACTAATATTATAAAGATTGTGAGTTTGTGACGTTGTGGCGTTGTAGGGGGTAATCTCAGGAACTACTGGTCCCATTTGAATAATTCTTTCAGTGTTATATAGCTCATTCATCGAGAATGGTTATAGGCTACATATCATCACGCTAAGACCAATAGGAGCGCAGCACAGATGAAAAATGGTTCAAAATCGGGATGTTTTTCCTTTTGAGAATTGCTGCGTGTTAGTGTATTTAAGCCACGCAAACGAAGTCGCGGGCAGAGGCTAGTAATATATAAAAGTTAAAAATAATGCCTGTGAATTATCCGTACAAGATAGGCCCGAGACTTTTCTATAGGCGTTTTTATGACGTGTAATTCTTAATTATTACTTTACATAGACATTTTGTATATCTATTGTACGTATACTCGTAAACTTTCAGGAAGAAATTGTCTAAATGATAGTTTAAACCGTATCAAAATCCGTTGCCTAGTTTAGAAAAACTACGGGAACACAGATATACACGAAAATCTACTTTTATAAATTTTAAATTTTAATAGATAGAAAATAATTGTTATGTATAATAAAGTTCAAATTATGCTAAGAGGGATAGTAAAAAATCATAAAGTTAAGTTACATTAATTTGTATATAATAAGTCTGATGAAGCGAAATAACTATCTCTTTTTTTTGGTTATACGACTACCCATATCAGTGTAAAACGTCACTAAATACATAGTATTAGAATACTAAATACCTAAGCAATTTTAAATACCTACTTAATAACATTTTTGGACTTAAACTTTTTTTTCTAAACTTGTTGTTTTCGCAAAAGGATCATTTGGAATTGGCAAAAGAAACGGAGAGCGGGTTGATCGCAATTTGATACGTTTCAGTACTCACTGCTTTGACGTGTTGCATGAGCGTGATGTTAAGTCACCATGGTTTGTTAGTCTTGATATAGCTATATACAAGGCAGAGTGAAAGTCGTGATTATTACAAAAATATTAAATGCAGGTAAGCGAGTCGTAATAAAAGTCCGTTGAATGTCTTAAGAGTAACAATCACATGCTTGACAAAATAAGACTTAAGCTTTGAAATGAACTGTGCAAAATTTTTGTAATTGTAAATTTAAATTAAATTAAATTGTAATTGTAAAAATAAAATAGTTGTTTAAATTAATCATAAAGATAGCCACATTTATAGAGCGTAGGTACAACATAAATTCACACGTAAAACGTAACGTACTATACGTAAACGTAAAAGGTATCATAATTGAATCAGTCTACTAACTGTAAAATATTACCAATGCACCTAACCGGCAACTGGCGCAGAATGTAGTAAATATTTTACTATACTACCGTTGTACATTGCGTAATGTTTACTAAAACCACGTTTCCTCATTTAAAAAATATTACAAGGTTTACGCAGAGCACAGATTCTTTTCAAGCAGTACATAGCAACAAGAATATTAATTGGCCCTAGTATATGAATATATATCTGCATATATATAGCTTTTACAGTTCTGAGAAGCCTATATATTTGTTTTTCTTGTACCGTTTTTTTTTTCATTTCATTGAATCATTATTTAAAATTACAATGATAGTTACATAGTAATAATAGTTAAAAATAAAATTAGTTTTGCCTACTAATAATAGGATATTATTAATTGATTTCGTGGATACATCGATAACATTAGAAATAAGGTCACATATTTATTTTCGTTATATTTTAAGGTAAAAATTAAGTGAGTAGTATGAAATATTCCTTTAAAAAACTGTAGTTGTGAGAAACAGTAAATACGCGAATGTTGTTCCAGAATTGTTACCAATTTTAACTAAATAACATTAAAAAACTCTCATTAACAATCCATAAAGTACCTACATAGCGATGAATATAACATTTTCATACAAAAAGTTTATAACACTCTGCCTTCCATTTTTCCTAATATAAAAAACGTAGTTCTTAGAACGAAATTAAAATAAACGTAGTCTAATTATGATAACGTAATTTCACCTGTTGAAACGATAATATTATTCACTTGAGCTGTCACTGTGAAATAGCAATAATCGTGTAATCACGCGTGTGTTAACATTACGCGATACAAGGTTCGCGACGATTTAGTGCGGTAGCTTCAGAATAACGTATGGCGTAGTACGTGCCGCAGCGGGAACCCGACTGTCGTATGCTCGTAGTTCGGAATACACGTTTCATTCCCGTAACATAAGAACGCGCAAGCGCGCCGGAATCCTTCGAGGTTCGTCAAATCGTAATAGGCTCGCCAATATGGTATTAAAACAAACACCTCAACGGATTCCAAACCGAGTTAAACAAAACGTGCTCTATATGAAAACTTATAAACTAACATCATTTTGGGTCTTGTAACTTGCAAATTATTCTATCAATTATTTTATCGACGGAGTAATTTCGATATTTAAAGAAGTATTTAAATTCTTATTAGACTATTATAAAGAAACAATTTAATACATTTTTACTTATAGTCGAAAAAGCAAAAACTGTCTAACTTTCTACCCTATTGTCACTTCTTTAAAAAAATAATTTGAAAAATAATTCCATAGATTATTAGGAACTCAGTGTTCAGATTTTATATATAAGATTGCGGTGATTTCGGGTAAACATTTT
Organism: Antheraea mylitta; assembly: GCA_014332785.1. Taxonomy (NCBI): domain Eukaryota; kingdom Metazoa; phylum Arthropoda; class Insecta; order Lepidoptera; family Saturniidae; genus Antheraea; species Antheraea mylitta. The sequence continues at coordinate 2,484,269 of JACEII010000034.1, forward strand.
TGTCTTATTAATTAGGTCTTATCTAATTAAACCATTATCTATCTATACCTATAATAAGACTGTAAACTTTATTGGTGTTATTACAAAAAAGTTAAATACGTATTGAATAATTGCTTTAAAAAAAAAACGTTTTAAATGCACCGCGCTCACTGAATGTTCACCATCTTGCTCTTTTGTCTCGCTTTAGATAGGTTAGGTTAGACTTGTAAAAAAGGAAAACGCGATCTCGCCTCGGGCGACGTGGTACATTTAGTACGAAATCTTTTTAAAGCAAGTATTTAATACGTATTGAATTTTTTAGAGTAACACCGTACGTGTTTGTACTTTTAAATTTGTCTGTAAAAAAATATTGCAAATGACTAAGAATTGGTAACTAAATACATTTATTAAATTAAATAATAATTAAATTAAATATTATATATTTCAATAATTGTTATAAATATCTATCTCATTGTTTGTTTGTGTACGCATGATTGTAAAAGTATGAAGCTTATGATAAAATATTACCATGGAAATCATAAAGTATCCAGTCCTCGGTTCATAAAAATCAGTTAACTGTATCAAGAGATATTATAATTTGAATGCCGACGCGAGATAAGTTGATTTTATGATTTTCTTCGTGAGGTTTTATCGTGAACGCAGTACTTCAGCACTGATGCGTGTTCAAACATACAAACAGACAGATATAAAGGCAGAGAGACAATTTTAAAAATAATAGAAATTCCTTTATTACTTATTACAAGACACCTGCAACAATTCTTTTCACAGTATACATACGTTAGATTTACATACTTATTATATGCATAAATAGATATAGGCAGGTCTTTTTAGTTCGGTGAAACTGTTAAGACCTTGCTAGGTTGTTTGAGAATAAAAAAGACTAGCCTTATTTGTCACTTCTTTTTTGGGCGTACTTCAGAAGGTATAAGTATATATTTTTTTCAGTTTATGTAATATACTAGCTGGCCCAGCGAACTTCGTTCCGCTTAACAGTCAATTAACTCAATACCGATAGTCAGTAATTGGTCTGAAAAATCTTCAGCAGACATATCGTTCAGCAGTGTGCAGTCCGCATTTTTGTTGTCAGCTAAAGTTTCTTTACATAGCGTTATACAGTTGATGATTTGAGACAGACGTTTATTTCATCTACTTATTTATTCTTCTTGAAAATACTGTCAGTGTTTTTCGGAAATCTCCAGACAGAAAAATCATTTCGCCTTCAAAACATTTCGAGTCATTTTGAGTCGCGTAGATTTTTTATGTTCGGTTAAGTGCTTCCAATGCGCGATAATGCACCATTGTACATTGGTCCTGGATTATAATTTTTGATGTTATTAAACTTTGGTAATTGCGGAGTGTGTTGCAACATTCCATGTTAGTTTTTCAATACATTGATATTATAGACTTCCTTCTGTTGGGTAATTCAACTGGGACATATTCGTTTGAACTACAAGTCTAATTCATGTTGATCATATTTACTTCCCGTTCCGATAATGGCCCAATAAATGCGTAATTAATTCCACGATTTGGCGCTGGCATTCTTAAATCAATAATTTCTCAACACATTTTTCCACCAAGAGCAAGATTATTAATGATAATATCGGCGCAAAAGTTTTATTATACTATAATAACACTCGTAGAAATTCGTGACACTCGCACAAAACAAATACATTGACCGGTCAACTTTAATTTCACCGTTTTACGGTATTTTCAAAATAAACCACAGACAACATTCCGTGAGCTATCAGTTGATGCTCAGCAGCGATCAGGCTTGGCGAGCGATGGCCTCCTTCTGCGAGGAGGTCTTCACGCAGAAGGAAGCGGCGGAGAGGGACCGCGAGGTAGACAGACACGCTAAGTGGCCCTCTCCGCCAACGGAGGACCGGTGGGAGGAGAAGCGCTTTGCCCAACTCCTCCCGCCACCGTAGCTGGACCTGAGGGGACGGAACGGGGGTCCCATGTGCTCATTACACAGGCCAGGCAGACTAGGGGGGCAGCTGGTGTGTACCCAGTCTGCCTTTCTATAAGTAGGAGCCCTGCGGTCACCTTCCGCCAGACGGACCAATTTTTATTAAAATCAACTCATATAATTTGCAGGTAACCCGATACAAACAACAGTATGTCAATTTTATTTACACGCACAGTTAAATTAAGAGCAACCCGTGAGCACACAGTAAACCTGATTTAATCTTCACAGATTTTTTGATACAGTTCTCGGAATAAAACATAACAAACTTCATAGTCTCACTTTTAAAAATTAACTCTCATGATTTCTTCTAAACGCGCCAAAAAAAGTATAGCTTGAAAAAATGGTTCTTCTTCTTTCATAATTTACAAGTGCTACGTGCTCGAAACAGTTTAAATATTCGTTTGTGACACTCCCTTCCAGACCATATATGGTACATATCATATTATCTCAACGATATATTTATCTAAATTATATGCCCCTAAGGTTTCTCCACCTGAATGTGTGTAGATTTTATGGCTGATTAATTACTAGCCAAATGTTTAATTTAATTGTGAGTTTATTATTGATAACAAAACAACAAAAACTAAATATCCAATAAAGGTCTTATATATAATAAATAAATAATAATAAAAAATTTCTGTGTGGTCACTACTACAAACAAGGTACCTATCTGCCTACATAGTCTATCACATAGATAACTAACACTATATACTAAGAGTCTATCAATTCATGTTGCGGTGCTGCCTACGAGAAAATTGTTGAATTTTCACATTTACAATTGATAGGTTAGTCATTCTATTATCTTTGTAATTCTGCTTTGTAATTATTTGTTCATGTAATTGAAATTATTATAAATAATAATTAGGTACAAGGAAAACTTTGAAAAGTTTCATAGACAAAATCTTTATCTAAGTCTTTAACCAGAGACAAATAAAAATCTATTGACGTTTCGTTGTTCCTATTATATACTAATATATTTATTGTATTTTGACATTTATCATTCGCAATTCGCTCTTTGCTATCTTGTCAGTTGTCACTTGTCAGTCTGTTCTAGGACTGTTGCTATTTTTAAAAATATCGGATTTTCGATATATCGATATTTATGAAAATATCAATATCGGTTTTCGATATATTGGAAAAAAATATCGTTATTTCGATATATCGATATATATCGGCTATGTTAAATAAAATGTAATTCAGCTTAACATTGATTTACAGTTTTTAATGTAGTATATTTTTACAGTTTATACCATATATGTTTTAAAATATAACAGTATAGTTCTAAGAGCCACTTGCACAAACGTTATTCAATCATATTGATAATCGTCATCATTATTGTTTTATCTAAATAAGATAATTATGTGTACCAATATTTTTCAGTCCATCAGGTACCAAGTTTTTTAAATAGTGGTAGTCTACTAGTTTCACTATTAGAATAACATTTCGATGTCTGCTGGTTCGAACCTCGGTGTGTAATAATGAATTTTACAAAATTCGTGTACTACTAATTTAAATTGGTAACAGTATCGTCTGACGGTCAAGGAAAACCCCGTGAGAAAACCTGAGGCTGAGAAATGTTCTGGTAGTATTACTATATGTGAGAAAACGTACAATTGTGGTTTTCTCAGAGTTTGAAATTGCCAATACGCCGTGGACTAGTGTGGTGATTATGTCCATACCTTCTTTCAGGAAAAGGTCTGTGACCCTGGATTGGCTCTCTTATAGGCTGATGGTAATGAATATTTTTCAGCAAGAGATTTTTAAAATATTATTTACTTCATGTGTTCAGCTGTTTCACTAGGTACTACGATTATTACTAGCCTGCTTCATATTCATTGATCCAAAATGTGGCAGCGCAGACAATAACGGAAGGAATAGGATAAATGCAGGATGCACGAAATGGAGAAAGATGTTCAGGTTAGCATGATACAGGCATATAATAATGAGAAAAAGACATAACAAAAAATAAAAAAAAAAGACTTATAACTAGAAAAGTTTTAAGTATGAAGGTGAATAGATATAAAAGTAGAAGAAACCGAAAAAAACATGGATAAAGTGTCTAAAAGTGACACATGTAATAAGTGTGAATTCCAAGATTATATCTGACCGAGGAGACTGGAAAAAACACAATGTATCAATTCAACCTAGGTGAAATAAGGCTAAGAAAATGATTATGAATTAAAAAAAATATCGACCGCCGATATCCGAATTATAATATCAAAATATCGATATATCGCCCAAAAAATATTACTAAAAAATATCGATATTTTAAAATAAAAATATCGATATTTCGATATTTTATCAACAGTCCTAGTCTGTTCCATTTATTGACTTTTCCCGGTTTTGTTTAAACGTTCCCGATTTACATTCTATAATTTATAAAATGAAACTTAAATCTGGACTAACGCGGTTTCACAATTGTTATATTTTACGTGAAGGAAAAATAATAAAAGAAGATTTATGGATTCGCGATGGCAGGATCGAAAACCCAGAACAAGTATTTTATGTAGAACAACTTCAAGCTGAGGTAACTGTAAACTGTGAGGATTCACTTATTGCTCCTGGGTTCATTGACATTCAGATAAATGGTATGTATACCTATCTATATTTATGTGATCTATATATACTTCTACTATAAATTTTTTTTTTTGGTTCTGTAGAGTCTTTAGATTATTTCGTGTATGAAAATGCTTTAAAACTTTTAAAAGTGAAATTACTTTAATAGCTAAACTTGTTTATATGACGTATATGTATTGTTCCATTCACTGTTGCTTGCCAAAAAATGAGTAAATGAGTTATATAGATTTCATTATGTCTTACTTGTTGATATTGGGATTTTAATCCTATCAAATGTCTTAATTTAATGTAATATATATTTTTATTTTGATACCTGTTCTTCCAGTAACTCACAAGTACTTTGCATTTGTGCCAGTTTATTGCAATATTAATATAGTAGAAATATATAGAAAGTATTGTGAGACACCAATTACCTTTCTAACTCTTATTTTACCACTCCTAAAACTATCATACAAAGTTTTAGCAATATCTAACAAGTCAAATTTTAATGTTTTACACATTTGTTTACTATTTTTAGGAGGATGGGGTGTAGATTTTTCATATGACACAGATAGTATTGAAGAAGGTGTAGCTAAAGTTGCTAAGAATCTCTTAGCTCATGGAGTCACATCATTCTGCCCAACAATGGTGACATCAGATAAAGAGAAATATCAAAAGATACTGCCTAAGATTAAGAAGTCTCAAGGTGGTAAACATGGTGCTACAGTTCTAGGTGTTCATTTAGAAGGGCCATTTATAAGTCCGTCGAAAAAAGGAGCACATATGGAAGAGTACATTCGAACACCTGACAATGTTTGTAATATTTTTATATACTTATTGTCATGCTAGTCTACTATAAGGGTAGCTAATAAGAACAAAGTGTAATGAGTTCTTCAATGTAGTTATCTAGACTTAATTAATTTGTTTTTTTTTTTTTTTATAAATATTTTTGAATTAACAACCTTTGGTTATTTTAATACAATTTAGGTTTAGTGTTTTATCCCTTTCACCTTATATTTAGTGATAATGAAATTGGTAACAATAAGCAGATTAGGACTGGTTTCAAATATAACTGCAGAAACTCACTACAAATTAGTGCCAAATTTACAATTCAAATAAAATATATATGCAAGCTTAAATTAAAAGATTAAATGCTTTAGCACTATTATGTACTTTAATTACAATGTTTTCCTTCACATAGACTCAAGCTCATTCTTAACAAGATTGTCCTAGTATTATTATCACATTATAAGTTCATTACAATTTTTTTATTATTCTTATTTTATGAATATAAAAAGCATGCATAGAAGGTTTAATACAATAAACATATTGATTTCCTAATGAAAATAATCATTAAATAATATTTCAATAGTAATACAACCAGAATACTTATATAATGTTTTGCACTATTGTTCATGTAATAATCAGTATGATTAGTATCATCCAATACATGTATTATTATTTACTATCAGAACGCAGTTATCTTTAGTCCACTTGCAATAATACTGGAAAACATTGTGGCTATTGAACTGTATATATGCCACTGAACTTTTATCAATCACTGATTAATATTTATTCTATTATTTTGTTGACATATATGTTGTATGTCTATATTTACTTTCTTCTGAGTTCTTGACACTTGTTAGGTATATTATTCATACATTAAAATGAAATTAGTATTGAAAGGTCGAATAAGTAACCTAATAGATTTTTATTGTTTTTTTTTATCATGGCAAATTAATAGGCAGATCACCTGATGGTTAGTGAACACCACTATCCAAAGACACTAGCAAAACCAGAGAAGCATTTGTGTTGCCAACCTTTTTAAAATTGTAAAAAAACATGCAAGTCTAGATTGTGTTTAATTGAATATGAATATGTTTCAGGGTTTAGAAACAATGAAAGATGTATATGGCTCGCTAGATGATGTTTGTATAGTAACTCTAGCACCAGAATTACCAGGTGCCACTGAAGCGATTAAAGGATTGGCCAGTATGGGCATAAAAGTAGCTCTTGGTCATTCAGCTGCAAGTCTTGCTGAAGGTGAAAAAGCAGTTGAAAGTGGAGCTAATTTGATCACTCATTTATTTAACGCCATGTTGCCAGTATGTAATATAATTTTTTTTTTTAACTGACTACGCTTCCTTACTAGGCCTTCACAGCTTCACCGGACTACTAACGCGAGCGTTTAAGGCACGCAGCCGATTTTGTTTAAATAATATGCTCAAGGGTGCACGGCACACCTCGGCTTGGACTGTTACCGGAAATAACCCGATCTGACCTAGCTAAACTATGCTAAGATATACATGTGTTCATTTTTGAATCATACAATTAAAATTGCATGATTCAAAAACACAACATGTAAATCGGAAAGAAACAAACTACTCGATTCAGTTCGAATAAGGGAAAAAAAGTAAACCCTTCCACCAGTTTGTGTAAAGGTGCATGTCTGAATATCTGTGTGTGTGTGAATAATCGGTGTGGTGTGTACTGTATCGCGATAGCAACATCTTTGTGATCACCCGGGTAATCTCGAGCAAAGATGCTGCCGAGATGACGCGACGTACGTGCGAGAGCAAAACGTGAGCGCCCTGCCTCGTGACGCACGAGGGAGGGGTTCGCGACGTGGCCGGCCACGTGAATTGAAAAGATCGAATTTAAAGATTAAACAAACGGCGCCGTCGCCGGTATCTAAAAATAGAAATAACGACATTGTTTATCGATTTTAGGGGAAGATAGATATAAATACGCGAGTTTACTCTATCTTATATTGAGAAAAAAAGTATTATTATTTCGAGACGGTGGCGCGCGCGAGCCTTTGAATGGTAGCCGCGATGGCGGGAAACTTCGCGATAGGGCCCTGTTTTGGATCGTTTGCTACTTCATCGTACGCGGAGATCTCCATGCGGGGTGGAGGGGCGCGCTAGCGCGGGTGCGGGCGCTGTCGGTGCACAAGATGTGCACGGCAAGTTAGGGAAGGCCTCTCTAGAGTTGAGAGGCGGAGGACGGGGACGGGTTGACGTCGCAGGCGCCTTAGACGGCGAGACCTGCCTAGCGTAGCGGGGCTGTTTTGTACGAGGGGCGCGGGGACATCCGCGATAATTCGCAGTATGGCCCACGCTGCGGCACAAGACACAACTCGGAGGATCGGGCGAGTCTTTCGTGCGAGGACATTCCTTAGTGGAGTAGTCGCCGAGACACTTAACGCACCTGGGTTTCAGGTAACAATTAAGTGCGGAGTGTCCGTACACCTGGCAGTTGTTACACTGCGAGGGTACGAACGTTTTGCGCGGCGGCTCTACGGTGACGTCGAGAGGCCGCAGAGTGTCGAGAGATTAAATATTTTCTTATCCTCCACAGTGAGGTCGAGAATGGCCAACACCATATCGTAGGGCATTCTAGTACGCAGGGAGCGCATACGGTGCACCTCTTTGACAGGGAACATCTGTTCCCTGAGCTCTTCGTATATGTCATCGACTGGGATTTCATAGGTGAAAAAAGCAAACTTATTATCGCGCATGAAACGCGTAAGTTTGCGGTGAATAGTAGGGGTAGCTACCTTTACCTGAATACCCACGAGGGTACTCATGGCAGAGGTGAAAGGAATGTCTGCTGCTTGCAGCTTTGGACGAGACTGGTCTAGGGGGTGCGGGAGTCACCGTTGGCACTTTTGCACTCTCGATGTTTGCGAGTTTAGAAGGCTTAGCGCCTTCGTTCTCGAACGAGGAGGGATTTTGGCGCTTATTGCGTGGTTTTCGACGCCGTGTGACTTCGGTGAAGCCGTCGTCAGCGGAGGGATCCTGCTCCATGTCGGAGTCAGAGCCGGACGTATCGTCAGTAGAGGAGTGACGATTCGTCAGCTCGAAGTCGTTTGATTCCTCGATCCTAACTAGGACCGAGGGAGCGGGCATCGCGAAAGAGTGCTCGGCGCGATACTTCTTCGTAAACGCGTCATAGTTCTCTATTAGGGAGGGACAGTTGCTTCCGATGAAGCCCCGAAACCTAGCGAGTTCAGCTTCTAAAAGCCGAATCTCACTATGAGAGGCCATACCCGGGCCTGAGGAGGGGAGCGGGGCAGGGGAAGACATTAAAAACCTCCCTACCAGAGGGGCAGGGGGGCGTGTCTTTTGAATTTAATGGACTCAGGAGTCCGGACTAAAAGTAGCACAAAACTATAAAGAAAGATTTGCACTTCGCACAGCTGCGTTTCACGGAACTAATCGAATTTCAAAAGAGCAATAGAACAAGGTACACACACAGGTGCGTTTCTTGGAAGTAATCGCAGTTCCAAAATACAATAGTGTCGAGTGATGACTCACTCGACAGTACTGCGTTGTCGAGATAACCATCTGGCGCGCAAATGCGTGCGTCCAGCGCGGCTGACGGATCGCAACTCAATATAATTTTTACTTTTGCCTATTTGTACATATAATTAAAATATATTTATAATTTTATGAAATGACAATTATCAATTAGGTTTTTTTTTATCAGAGGAGGCAGTGAACAGGTGTGTTACTTGATGGTTAGTTATCATCACAGTCCATAGGCACTAGCAAAACCAGGAAATTGCAAGTGTGTTACCAGCCTATGTATGGGTGCGAGGGGAGGGGAAAGGAGGTGGGCCTTTGGCACTCTGACTGGCCAAACAAAACACAACCATGTAATCACTAATCCACTTTCTATGGGTCGGGTGGTGTTACCACGGGCGGGCTGACCCATTCATGCTGAATCCAGTAATAGCTTCAGTGTGACTCTACCACATAGCTGTAATATATAAAAATTATAATTTCAGATATTAGAACCCTTTAAAAGGTTGTTTTTTCTTGTTATGCTTGATTAACTAAGTAGTTATACAATAAACTATTAACCTGATTAACAAAATCAAAATTGCAATAATTAAATAATAAATAAATTAAGTTCTGTTCTATATAGAAGTTTTCTCTTTTCATTAATTAAAAATAAATATACATTATTTGCAAATAATGCAATTATGCCATTTGATTTTGTAGTTATGTGCATACTATACAAATATTGTTTGAGTGAGATAGAAATACATGTATTAAATAGTTTTTTTTTAATTAAATATATGACAGCCGATCTCTAGAAATTAAATTTGAAAAATTCGTCTTCACAAGTAATCATTCATTTAAAATTCCAACAATCACTGAAAATCTTTCAGTTCCATCATAGAGATCCTGGTCTAGTGGGTTTGTTAGCATCTACAACTAAGAGACAAATCTATTATGGGATCATATCCGATGGTATTCATACACATCCAGCTGCATTAAGGATAGCAAGCAGAACAAATTGGGAAGGTACCTTTTGTTCTATTATAATTATATTTTTACACCCTTTGATATTTATAATACAGTTCTGAGTCAAAATAAAATTGCTTGTACATTCAAACATGAAAGAGAGGGAAACAGAAATCTTTGTATACATGTATATATATATATGTATATGTTTTTTTCTCTTTATTGTTATTGCTATCTATCTCATGACATTCAGCAATAGGTTCATATTTGTAAAAAAAGCGTGTATGACTCATGTCCACTGACATGCTCGCTTCTCTGTTATTTTTCTATAGTAGATTGTGTGTGTTTTTACGTTTAAGCCTCTTTGCGGCATAGTAAGTTTTATAAGAGATTGAACAAGTATATTAGGGTAGTGTAAGATTTTTGTGTTGTACACATGTAAAGAGTTAACATTAATTCTGCCCTTGATTTCTTATTTTACTGTTTTCATGTTACGCTCATTGTGTAGTTTTTGGTTTGTTATATACCAAGGTTGATTTGTTATCATACGTAGCGTTATCGATTGAAAACTTTGCAGGATTTCAATGTTAGAATTAGCAGCACTGTCCCATAGCTGCAAGCCATAGCACCATATGGGCTTGATTAGACAATTAAAAATCTTTATATAGTTAGTTTTTAGTAGTACTTATAATCTTTATACTTACTCTGGTTCTAGTTCTTTTGTAATTTTTTTTGTTACTCTCTATTTATTCGCTAGAAGTTTCTGAATAGTAATGCCACAGATTATACTTTACGCACTTATAAACCTAACTAACAAATACCCACAATATCCTCTGTGTTGTCCTGCGATGTATACCTCACAAGCTTCTTCACAGCAGATTACATCTTGCTGAAACGCTTCAAAAACCGTAATTTTTTGAATAGAGCATGGTTGTAGATTGTCAAATCTAACTAAGCAAAAGAAAGAAATATTCATCAACTATGCTGTAGGTAAAGATAGTGGCTTACTGAATTTAAAGCGTAAGCTTTCGCTTTAACTTTCACGACGCAGTATCTAAACGTCATTATTATTACTGTCTATGATGAAATTTTTAGTTGAAATTGTTAAATATTCAAGGTTTGGTGCTTGTAAGTGATGCTGTGCCAGCTCAAGGCCTACCAGACGGCAACCATCGGATTGGCCCACAATTGGTTACAGTGGAGGACGGCTGTGCTTATGTTACTGGAACTAAAACCCTCTGCGGCAGCACCACAGCTTTAGACTCCTGTATAATTAGATTCAAGAAATCTATAGGTATTTTTTCTCAATTAATTTTATAAATATATATTGTAAAGTGAATTATCTAACCTCATGGACTTTTCTGTAGACATTTTTAAGATTATCCGATTTTACCCGTAAGGTTTACTCAGCCTAATGTAAATAGATACGCTAGTATAAATATGTAAATCGATATTAACCATTTGCACTATTCTGCAAATTCTGTTTAAATAAGGCTTAAGTCGAAGGATAATGTTATTGCTAATACAATGATATATGGTTGTCTTGCAAAAATCCGTTGTCGAGTTATGAAAAGCGAAATATTTTTGCTAAAGAACGCGCGACAAGAAAGTTCCGCGCGGAAGATCCGGTATATCAGTAGAGGACGCGACATGTGAGAATATTACTTAAATAATGATAAATTCGAAATATTTTTGATTTATGTTTTTCTAAAGAGGTCATTTAAAAACAAAAACAAATTTGGACTGTTTTTAAGAAAGTTATGTGAAAAAAAATTGAACCGACACAGGACTACAGGCAGATGTGAAACATCGAAATTGTTTTGTATAGGTTATATGCATTAAATAACATAATACGACAGGAATCAGCTATGGCATAATGAAAAGATAAATTTGTTCCACAAAATAATGACTGTTTACTACATAAATATTCAATTTTATTAAATACAAAAATTCAACTAGCCATAGGCACGGTGTTTTGGCGTGGCGCGTAGGACTAGTAGAACGAGTAGCCTACAAAACATTTTGAATCTTATGTATATACAGATAAGGTTGCAAATGTTTTTGAGTATTCAGTTAATAGTGCAATGTTCGTGTTTTCGGTCGCCACGCCAACAATCAGGTTTACCCTCCGCTTACAGATGTTTCACAACAAAAAACAAATCTACAAAAAAAGACGTCACGTTTCCTTAGGCTAACCCTACCTTCTCCACAGTAATACCCATTGCATCGCACCCAATAAGTGTGAACGTCTTTTATGAACGGACCTTAAAAGCAATTTTATTTATCTACTAGCTGACCCGTGCAACTTCGTTTGCACCAAATTGGTTATCACGCGAAATAATTGTTTCTTTTTTTTATCGTAGCACGGCAAAATGCCTGCACTATGCCTGATGGTAAGCACAGTACAATCCAAAAACAATAGCGACCCCCGAGTGACACACTATCCATCGCTGGTCGCCACTATCATGCGGGCCTACAAAAAGCTGGATATGCACAGGCTGATCCCGAAACGCGACGCGCAGAAGCGAATCACTATTACGGATTTTTTCGTCATGTACATGGTGGTTGTGACCCAGTCAGGCTGTAAACCCCTACCACCCCACAAATAAAACTGATACCCGATTGCAGCCACAACTACCGTTTCCAATTGTGAATCCAAACTTTCCACGGATTCACTTAAACATATACCCAGATTACATGTATTCATTTTTTAAATAAACCTAGTACCCATTCGTAGCGTCATCTACCAGGATCAATTAAAATAAAAACTAACCTACATAAAACTGAATAAACATCTCTACCACTTACTTTATCATAACTATCTTCGACTTGTATTAAAACCTTTTTATACTCCATTGTATTAAAGAAAAATATATGAACACCGTATCGAAGCGTCAAACATCCCGCCGAAAACGTCAAATGTCACTTGCTTGAAACTATTGTCTAAGAGTTATAAACTGTTTCAAAAACGTATTTGAAATATATTTCCAATATATTTTTATAAATAATCTCTGTACCACTCACAACATAGTACCTATCACCTTCAAACCAAGCCAGTTTTATACATCAGGTTCAATCCCTCGGTAGGGATCCCTTGAGTGCGTTGCTTGTGCGATACGGTGACACACAAATATACATCACTGCTACAACACTACACGATCACCCCCACACACGTGAAACACATGAAACACTGAATGATGATGAATGAAACATGTTACACATGAAAGTGGAAGGGTTTACTTTTTTCCTTATCGAACTAAAAAAACTCTCAATTTTCCGATAATAAATATATGCAGGAGTTGTTGAGGCGTGTATGCTTGGTATACATATACGTTTCAACAACTCATACATATATGAATAGTTAGCTAGATTAGTTAAGATAGGTCGCGATTTTGCATGCAACAGGCAACAGCCAAGCCGAGGTGTGCCGTGTAACCTTGAACTGGTTGCCTAAATAAAATCGGCTGAGTGCCTTAAGCGCTCGTCTTAGTAGTCCGGTAACTTATATACGTATATAAGTTATTGAAACATGCATGTGTACCAAGCATGCGTGCCTCAACAAATTCTATATGTATTTTATGTAGGAAAAAATCCTCTAAACTATGTAGGATAGGATAACGAAAAATAAGGGTAGAACTCTTGTGTCACTGTATCGCGTGAGCAGCGTACTCAAGGGCTCCACGCCCAGGGAACAGATCTAGGCTTGAGCCGTTGCTGAGAAGGGCCTAATTTGGTGTACGGGAGCGAAATTTAGTCCCAGACCACGGCGGCGTGATCTGCGGTTATGCGGGCGTGGGTGAGAACACGCTCTGTTTGAAGAGACAGGCTGGTACTGATCGTTCGCTGACGTGATTGAATCAGGAGGGTCGGTAAAAATGTGTCGCGGTCGTCTTCTATACTGCGCAGCGTTGGGTACGGGTTCATCGTTCGCGGCAGATACCACTAACGGGCTGGGATGATTCGCGGCTTTTTCGAAATAACTACCTGTAAGTGATTTTATATACGCTCAGACAGAAAGCATCTCCAGGTCCTGTGGAGATCCTTATTCCGGACGTACCATGGGGCACCGGTGATTTTACGTAGGGCTCAGTTCTGGAGAACCTTCAACTTTTGAATACGATTTTGCGCATGTGCAAAGACCGAACAACTGTACGTCATAATCGGACGGATGCAAGTTTTGTATAAAGTGAGTTTGTCTGGGGGATATTTTACTCTTATGACAAAGCAAATGATAGAAACGACCTAAGACCATACGGCTTTGTTTCGCACTCTTTCTGTGTGTGAATCGAAATTTAAGTGTTTAT
>JACEII010000034.1:2498752-2534198 GCA_014332785.1 Antheraea mylitta
AAACGCACTTACAAATCCCCTGGTGTTGCTAGTGTCTATAGACGGTGGTGGTCACTAAACATCACGTGACCCACCTGTTCGTTTGCCTCTTATGATATAAAAAAAATATATTGATGTATTAAAGAACCAGGTATTCTAAAATTCTTGTTCTTTTAACGTTGCCGGCTCTTGTATTAAGGTGTCGCAAAAAAGTCTAGTTACGTTAACTGCAAATTTTTGTTTTTCGTTATTCTGGAGAACTCATTGCGTTTTATGGGACAAAGAGTATCCTGGATGTAGTCTTCTAATATTAGTTATCACCGTGTCAAATTTCGTTAAAATTGGTTCAGTACTTTCAGAGTAATTCGGGTTTATATTCTAGACTTTAATCCTTTATCCTGGAGAACCCTTTGCGTTTTATGAGACAAAAAGTATATTTGATGTAATCTCGTAATATTAGTTATCACTATGTCAAGTTTCATCAAGATTGGTTCAGTACTTTCAGAGTGATGCGTGTGCATAGGGACAGACAGACAGACAGACAGACAGACAGACAGACAGACAAAAATTGTAAAAAGATTATTTTTGGCTTCTATATCGATAACATAGTCTACCCTGATTAAAATTTTCAAAAAATATTTAATGTACAGATTTCGACTTGTTACAGTTTTATTATAGTATAGATATTAATTTTCAGAATGCTCATTGGAATATGCATTAGAAGCAGCGACACTGCATCCCGCTAGAGCTTTGGGCATACAAAACAAGAAAGGAAATCTTAACTTTGGGAGTGATGCCGACTTCGTAATATTACATCCGAGTAGTTTAAAGGTTATATCTACGTGGATAGCGGGCGAGTGTGTATATGATTGTAAAGAGAATAATTAATATTTGCATAGCAACTACCATTTATTTCGTATCTAGGAGGAACAAACTGGGGACTTGTTCCGGGGAACAATTTAAGGGAAGTTCCAAATTTATTTAAAACCTGAAGTACCAGAGGAAAGTGTTGCCAATGTTAAATTTTTCCACCATTTCGGAGAAAATTTTTACATAGAGAGTTGGCGCATAACTATGAATGGCGTAATAAACTTTATTCATAATACATTATATAGACATAAGAATTATTATTAAACAATTGAAATTAGAAAGAAAATGTATATTAAAATGCATTTATTAAAGACACTAACAACTGTAATTGTTCAGTGTCGAAATTGACACGCACTTACAGTGCCTTATTATTTTGCTCTAAGCATGAATACGAAGAAAAAATGTTGTCAAAGTTACAAACTTTGCAACAGGGATACTGTCTAGTGTTAAGTTTCCTATATTTTTTTATTAAACAGTTACCACAATGTTCGTTGTTTTATTTTAAACAGTTATTCTATAAATTATTTATTACGTTGAGAAATTGTACAATTTGATATTTTAGATTATAATGTAGCTTAACACGATGATTATGTAGAACCTTGCTTCCTATCGTGTATGCTAGGATTATGTAAAGTAAGTTACCCAACAAGTCAGAAGTATGACATGATGTTGTTTAAAGTGATTGAAATACGTTCTGAAAAAAAAAAGGTAATTCCAATCATACAGCGAAGCCTCCAGGACCTAGAAATCGGGTGCAGAATAGGTACAGAGGGCACATGTTCATATGCGTAAGAAATTATGTCGAGAAATTTTGCGACACGTAAACTCTTTTTTTTTCAATGAGATTTAAATCTCGATTCGATCAGTAAAAGGTATATAAATAATTATTCAAGAATAATTAACTCGGGAACTCTGCAACTATTAATGTTTAAAATATTTTAATGTATTGTTCACCTCAAGTTGATTAAACAAATCAGAAGTTATTACCACTACATCATTTTCAAACAAGCATCTTTGGAAGCTTTTAAAATACTAGAGCAATTAGGTATTTTCTTAAATGCAACACTAGCGAGTACTCATTTTTTTAGTTAAAATATCGATACCACAAAACTAAAAAGTTGAGAATAAGATATTTCCGTAGTTATAATATTGCTAGTTCATTAGAAATCGAAATAGTTTGTATTTAAATGAACTCTATTTAGTGTTCATAATAGCACTGAAAGTTTCTATTCAATTTTGATGTGGTTAAAGAATTTGTTTAATATAAATCTTTTACGCTATTTGAAGATACCTGTCATTTAATAATACTTTTTTATAGAAGAAAAAGCCAATTAAAAACTAGAATCAGTACCCGTTGCGTCCACGCACAGATTTTAACTTGAGATTATTTAGATAAACTACACTCAATATCTGATTATGTTGACTCTATGTATGAATCTAGTCAAATAAAACGACGATATAAAAATCAAAAAGTATTGTAGTGGCATGGAAAATCTTTATTGAAGTAAATATATTTATAAAGTCAGTACAATTTAAGTTCAATAGTTTCCAAAAATATTAAAGTGCAGGTTGCTGATCACCTGGCAATGTTAAATATGATTATTTCTTAATTAAAATACAAGCTAATATTGAGAAAACTGTAATATGTGAATAACATGTATATACCTAAATAAAATCATGACAAAAATATATTTTAGGCAGGCTCTGTAATACACTGCTTCGTGCTGTTGTTATCCTGGCCACAGTTCGTATTGTTAAACAAACTTATAAACATTAAAAACACCGCTAATGTTACGTGAAAACTTGCACTAACTTTCATTTATTTAAATAGAGAGTGCAAAAGCCAGAAACTTCCATATTTTCAAGTAACTTAAGCGGCGAATGAATTAAGTCAAAGTAAGACGTGCAACCAGTTAAAATAATATCTAATTCTGTCCACAAGTAAATATTTCAATTATTCTTCAGTTACGAGGATAAATAATTGTTCAATACACTCAATTCCTCCACATCTACTTCTTCGTGGACAGACAACCAGTTGGGCATCTTAACTTTCAATAAAATCAAACATCGAGTTACAAACCACGCAATGTATATTCATGTATACAATATTACTAAGTATATGTATATAATGTAAATACATTTTCATGAAAAACAAAATAATATCATGGAATATTCAAAGAGCCAAAATATTTGAGATTAACTCTACCTTGATACCATTAACTTCTAAGATCTAGGCACAATGCAGCAGAGACTCCTGTATGGATTACATAACAATTTTTTCGTTGACTGTGGGGCAAAACATAATCGTGCAATCAACATCAACACACTTGGCCGTATGCTGAAAACATTATCTAAACTGCTATAACGTTTATTATAGTGTAGGAATTCGAATAAAACATACTATCGTTAACAAATGGACCAGTGCAAAGAAAGCTTGAAGGTGTGTTATTTACTTGTTATGGTAATATATAAGCAGTGTAATATAATGGTTTCTGGAGACATACGAATACTATAACCTCGTGTGTTGATGTTGCTAGTGCCCCTTGCAGCTTGCAACCAGCGGCAAACTGCCGTGAAGGCAAACAACTACATCTAATAAAACTTTTAACTTTTATATTAATTTCTCAAATGCTTACGGAGGGTATTGTCTGTTAGATATAATTTCGTGTAATGAAATCCACGTCCATATTAAACTTGACGTGGACCACACCTAAGTTTAAAATACTTTTAACAGAATTATTGAGCAATATATTCTTAAAAGAATATAGTAGAGATTTGCTCGGCTGCACCAACTCTACAGAATAAATTCACGTTAATCCTAGTATCGAATACCGATGCACACTCCACTAATGTCATTTTTGTATAATGAGAATTAAATAATTAAAATTATAAGGAATTATTGAAATCTTTGGATCAAAATTAAAGTATGCATTTGGAACTTGCACCTTTCACTCTAATACATAAAATTTTAAAATTAATATATATATATGTATATAAATGACAAAACATGTAAGAAAGTGTAATCTAGAATATACTTAAAGTCTAATTTGAAAACAATATACGAAATAGCCATTTCACCATACACCAAAATCAAAGAAGAAAATCACGGGAGTTGCAGACAATTTCTATGTATAAACTAAATTGATTCGGTATGATATGTCTTGTTATTTATTTACTGAATAATTTGTGAGATGAGAAATGTCTAAATGGCCGCTAATATGGAAAAGAATTAATTATGCTTATATTTATAGAATCAATTAAAAAATAAGATTACTACAATACGTAAATACCAAGAATTGTATATTAAAATATTTGTACTTTTACTGACTAAAGGAAAAACATTGGCAACTGCTAATAATCCTACAATTGTAAAAAAAAATAACTTGTATAATGTAGACTGAAAACGGTCATCTCAAATTCGTTCACTCTAAGATGTGGAATGCAATTAGAATTCTTTAACAATATTAAAAGGTATAATAATATATTAAATTTTTATAACCAGCTCAACAATGTATATAATCTATAATAATTTAAAAGCCTACATCCAAACTGTGATATTTATTGCACAAGCACACATGTGGCTTATAATTCCAATGGGAATAGAGCTCACAACCTTATTATCATTTGTTGTTTTAGTTCACTGGACAATAAACTGGTAAGGTGGGTGAAGAAGAGAAAAAAATAAGTCGTTTCAACAATTTGAGCATGCCGTCTTTAAGAGGTACCTTAAAATAATGGAATCGTGTTGAAAACTTAAAAGAACGAAAACATTAAATTAATTTAACCCACCCACAGTCAAGTATTACGTTTTATAGTTAGGTGATACAGAATTAATTTAAAATGCTAGAATATTCCACCGGAACCCAACGAGCTGTGCTTGGTGCCACTAATAGGCAATACGCCCACCTCCAATAGGGAGGGTTAACATTAGAGCTCACCTTGTGCGCTGCGAACCCTACTCTACCACAATACTTGACACCGAACCTGTAAATTACCAACGATTTACTCTGCTTTGACATAACCACCTACTCATACAATTTCTAAATACCACGGGAAATTCGAAAGATTCAGTGTCACCCATTGTGATACTACACAACTACTGAATTTTAATAATTTATTGCTGAATACATAAGGGAATATAGATTCAAGAGAAATATATTTACCAAAATTTGCTTTTTAAAGTGTATATAGGTAACTTTTAAGATTCCCGAGAAAGGCTACTGTAATGTACTCTAATGATACAATTATTATCGAGTAACGTCAATGGACAATAGATACCATATGACCCATTATTAATCCACCGACAAACGCTTACTTGCTACGGCAAATGAATACAGCCAAGCGGCCGAGGCGAATACCCGCTACGGCCGCACCAACCACTAATAAACATTTCTAAACAACACCACCAATATAGGCAAACTTGTGATACTGTTATGTGTATATCAATTGAAAATACTAGTTTCTACAAAAATTTCTACGCTGATCCCTACACAATATATAATTATGGCAAGAAAAGAGGAAACAAATGTTGATGAGGTACTATCAATATTAATGCAAAAAATAATTGTAAAACAAAGCATAATACTTTAAAATGTACGATAAAATATTCTTGTTTTTGGAAATGTTTTGTAATTTGATATTAATAAACATATAAGAGTTTAATTCTTTTTATCGGGAAATCACACACAAAATAGTATAATTTGTAAAATTATCCAAAACTTATCACACCACTTTTTAATAATTTTATGCAACCCTAAAGCAATATTATTAATCGCGTCAAACGCTCCCTTTGGGGCAATAATAAGTTCTATTTCAGTTAATTTTACATCACTAACACACTTATAATTTTGATCAGTGACAACGAATAAAAAATTGAATATCATAATATTAAAACCCTGAATATTAAAACAAAAAAAAAATTGGCAACAATTAATAACTATTTTTTTTTTTACATATTATACAAAAAATAATTACTATGTGCATGCACAAATATCGTAAGAAAATAATTTGGCAGTAAAATTCGTAACTCTAAAGGCCTAAAACACACTGGCCAAAATACTACTAATATAATAATAGGCCTATAACATATAATTAAACAAAACAAAACGATAAATTAAGAGTATTAACCACACCAACTCCTCCACGAGTGGTATGCAGACTCGTTATTTTAAAATCAAGTTTTAAATAAAGAAAATAAAATTCCCTAATACTATCCGGGACAAAAATCCTGAAACATATAACTTAAAAACAATATGAAAAATAAACCCAAAAGTTACACACTAATCAATAGAGGATTCCGACTCAAAACTGTCACTGGCTTTCTTTAGGCCAATGTTGCGGCGGCCCTATTCTCGTGTCTTTAAAAATTATTGAGTCACATAGTCTTAAAACGTTGGTTCATTATGTCTCTCTATTATTGCTTTATCATCACATAATAATTTTGCGTATCGAAGTATAGTGTTTCAATACACAACAAATACAAGTAATACCTATTGCTAATTAAGTACAAACATTAATAATTTATATAATATTAAAGGTTACTTTTGAATCGTGTATATGTTAATAAATTCTATTAATCAATGACAAGGTTCAGCAATACGAATACAACAAAACTCTAAACAATATGATTGATTATATGCCGTATTGAATATGATCGTGCATTTATGATGTTCATACTTCAACTAAATTATACGAAATTGAATCATAGCTTATAAAAAATATTAGAGAGCGTCATTATTGAATATTGACTTAAAAAAAAAAAAAACGAAATGTCACACTTATATTTGGGGAGATGAATTAAGTACTAAATCCAAAAATGAAAAAAACATTGCAAACCAAAATAATGGTCAGCTACAATACGTTTGAAGATTCGAAAGTCATGTTTATTTATTTGAGTACCTAATTAATAAGGAACTATAACATATATTTTAACTGGGTAATGTTATCAATCGTACAGATATATAATTAAGGTAACGTCGTTGTAATGATTTGATAACATGGAAGATAAGTATATAAAATCCAATATGTTAAAATTGTCGTAAATGACCATTACTTGTGAATCACAATAAAAATTACTAGTTACGTCCCAATCGTAAAAATACAATGTTAAATGCGTAAGAGGGACTCCTGGAAGAAGCATTTTTAGACTCTATAATTCCGCTTTACAAAATACATATTATAATATAAATTTAATAAACATTTTATACGTTGCCTAAAACAGTGAATATCTCGAATAAAAACGCGCATATTAAAAATATCTATTTGGCAATTTGTATACGATAAAAGAGATGCACAAATTCATGTACATAACAAGTGCGAAAGCACGAGAATGATAACTTCTACATATAAACATATCGGTATATATATAGTATGACACACTATGAGATGAACAATTCATGTATATTCCTGATACTGATATGAACATGTTAACTCCCCTACTCCTAATATCAAAAAGCATTCGAGTGCTTCAATACGTATCATATATTACTATATTTTAAAGGTATACACATACGTATTAGGTATGCCATACTACATTCGATAGAAAACACTATAATATTATGACAACAATTTTTTATTTATTTTTTTATTGAAAACTCGAGTTATATGATGTCAAGAAATAGACTCGCTATATACACGAATGTGCCCAAACAACTGTATCTTTACTCCAGTTGCAAATATTACCTTGTATGAGATTATTGCTAAGTTTTTTTTTTTCAAGTTAACACAGCGTTCTCCTAACAATACAGCTTTATACGATGTCCCATCGTCGAGACGTTTTCGCTAATAACAAATTAAATAATTTTTAATCACGTTAACCATAACGCCCTTACGCTTTCAAATTTTTTTTTCAAATATGTAATAGGCTCTCAAAACAAGAGTACACAAAACATTTTGTATAGACACAAGAATTCTGTAAATGGTAAATATATTTTTAACGGATAATATATAATATTGTATACGAGATTAACCTAAACTAGATGGCACGTTTATTTTAGTGTCGCCTCCTTTGGTCAAAATAAAACTAATCGTTCTCTTTTGTAACAAACTTAATTGTGCGTAAAAATTTGTTCATAATTAAGCAATTTCATTTATTTCGATGACACGGTACAAATGTTAAGGAATAAGATAAGATTAAACTGAGGCGACACCGACGCAGTCCCCTAATTGACATTTAAAACTTCACTCGAACTAGGAACCATACCAGCTGCTAAATTTAGAAACATAACATAATAAAGTCCTTTCGATGGGAGGTTTTCAGTTAAATTTGGTTATGGCAGTAACATTAATTAACATTTAATCGTTTTCGGTTCAACAACTTCCTAATATATATATATATATATATATTATATTCCAATTCAAACTACTTCTATTCTCTACCAAGTCATTAGTATTTATGTTGCAATGAAAATACGATTAACATTATATTGCGACTATACTGAGATAAAGGTCAAATCTAAACTGTGATCCGAAACATTTTAACCTTCCATGACCAAATATAACAAAATAATGAACTGGACTATATAATTTGGATAAAGAATAATAAAATATTTGAATATCCATATCATACTAAACTTTGGATTGTATATATTACTAAAAAACTAAACGTAACTAATAATTATATAGGAGAAGTGACAAAACCAAAACATACGAAAGTAAATTCAGTACTTTGGAAATAATGACTTGTATAAAATATGTCCACAACAGTGAAACAGCTATAACACTCTAATACCTATAGTGCCACAAAAGAAATTATGAAGCGTTCAAAAACATTACTAGTGGTTCACTGTATATGGACAGTGTTAAAAAAAAAACTAACATGAAATTTAACACAAAATAACGAATAAGTAGTCAAATACTGGTTTAGCATAAATGTTAAGCTTTGTAAAACAGCAATTAATATAAAATAAGGGAATAAATGTGAGATCTTGTAGTATGCAGACTTACAGCCATCGAGTTACCCCTCAGACAATGTAAAGAGTGTTGAGGACTAGAACATGATGATTATTTTTAGCCAAAGTGACAATGTATCCTTCAGATGTGATTTTCAACCCGCAACAACGTGATACCTGTCAACAACCATTTAACCTTAAGCCTTCTTCCCAATTTAATAACACAGTACATTTCGCTTGATCATACGATTTTTAGGGCCCTATTAGTGTTTCAAGTCAATGAAACAAACAAATCCTTACCAATGTTTTTCTGAATATAGATGCGACAAACATTTTGGTATAAGTATGTATGCAGCGCGACTGGTTAGTCGCCAGCAATATTTTTACAGGAGAATCATTAGTCGATTCTCGTTCTAAATCAATAAAAAAATAGGTGCTTAATATTTGACCTAAGTATACAGAGAAAAACAAAATTGATATACATTCAACATCAGATGATTTACGCAAAAATGAACTGGTGTAATAATAAGGAAAGCAACGAATCACACCGTGCCGCGTAGTCCCGCTCGCGTCCCCCATATCGTTCCGACGATAAGCAGTTACGTAATGATTAACCTTGAAAAACGCCCCTTTAATATTGTTCATTGAAGCTAGATGGGTTTTTTTACGTCTAAAATTATCGTTCTCATAATTTTAAAAGTTTAACTTTGT
The DNA here is from genome assembly GCA_014332785.1 of Antheraea mylitta. Classification (NCBI taxonomy): domain Eukaryota; kingdom Metazoa; phylum Arthropoda; class Insecta; order Lepidoptera; family Saturniidae; genus Antheraea; species Antheraea mylitta. The sequence continues at coordinate 2,508,202 of JACEII010000034.1, forward strand.
TAAACTTTAACTATGGTTCTCTTTGTTGTTTATTATTATTTGTTTTCATATCATTATTTTCTATGTTAAATGTGACCATGGATTGAAGGGTGTGAAATTTAAACCGTCACCCGGTATAACTATATGGGTGAATAGTTGGTCACTGGCGATATTGATAGAGAGTACTCAGCACTCAATTCTCATTCAAAATCAATTAAAAAAATAGGTGCTTGATATTTGTCGTGTGCGTAATAAAACTTCTAGAAAAACTTACGATTACCGCCAAACTGTTGTGACATAGAGTATGTGGAACCAGCCACTGGCGACTATTGCGTATTAGCAATGGCGATAAGGGCACCATATCGAAAAGTTCTTCAGAACACTCTCCGTTATACATGCGGTAAAGTACACATAGAGACCCAATATCTCTGCGATATTCGATATTAGCTAATATTAGTTAGTATAGAATTAGAATAATCCAGTACCTTGACATATGGGCATTCAAACTCGGTGACGAGACCGCCGTCACGCGAGAAGACGGCGACGTGGAACTTATTACCGTGCGAGTCCCCGATGAGTACGTCCCCGGCGTCCGACACGTCGATACCGTTAGGGAAGTTCGTGACCGTCTCGCAACCGATGCGACGAACGAACCTACCCTCGTCATCGAACACGACGACGCAGTGCCCCTTAAAATCGCACACGTAAAACTCTTTTCCTGTAATGGGTAACAAATAGTTAAATTATTCCATTGTAGATACAGACTGAAACGTTAGACAGTAGCAATATTTATGGAGGATAATCTGCACTCAATTCTCGTCCTAAATCAATTAAAAAATAGGTGTTTCATTTAAAAAAATATCCGATGTAACTATCAAGAAAAATACAAAAATTGTACGCAATGTTCTACGCTCCTATGTTTAAAGTACAGTATTAATGACCGTCGGGTAATTTCATTTTCATTTAAAACGAAATGTGGGAACGGTATGTACAAAACAAAAGTGTTTATTACCAGTTTTATTATCAAAAGTTATAAGCTCCGGGTTACATCTTAATGGTTTGAGAACCGGTCGTTGCACCTAAGTTTATTACGATTGTGTTTATACTTTTGAAAGTCTTAGAACAACTTTAACTTAGGTTCTCTTAGTTATTTATTAATATTTGTTTTGATATTATTTTATGTTAAATGTTATCATAAAGTAATGAATCCTACAATACTGCGAGTGTTTAACCTTTCGCCTGGTATATTAAACGCACCTGTTACTGTATTCCGGTTTCCCTTTAGGTTTAAGCGTATTTTTCTTAAACAACATCGACATTCAACATCAGTTGAGATTTTACTCAAAACTCTAAAATCTAAAAATATATTTTTTTTGAAGTGATGCTTTTAATTGTACGGTAGTGAAACATTTCCGTTAAGCGTTACGCGTTAAACATAAGGTAGGTATGTATGTATCTGTGTAAATATAAGTGTCTATCTGGATCTAGTACTAAACGAAAATGATTTTTTTTTTCGTACGGATAAGCTGTTGACCTAGCAAGATCTGAACAGCTCAACCGGACTACTAAAACGAGCGTTTAACGCACTCAGGCAATTTTATTTGACAACTAGCTCAAGGGCGTACGGCACACCTCGGCTTGAGCTGTTAATTGACGCATGCAATTCGCGACATATCTGAGCTAAGCTAGGCTACATATTCATACTTATATAAGTCATTGAAATATATATATGTACTAAGCATAAATACCTGAACAACTCGTATATGTATTATGTGTCGAATAATTACTAATATGAGTAAATGCGTAGTTAACTATATATACTACAGGATTTCGTATATATTTTATAGCCATGTCAGCATAAGTTTAACCTCCTCCGCGTGTGTGTACATACACACAGCAACAGTAGTCATACACGCAATGTTTAATTTTTTTTTTTTATTTATTAAACCGAGAATTACATACGTTAAGAAAACCAGTTTTATATCACTCTTAAAAATTATTACAAAACTCAACGTCTTCTCTTTCGTTGTGTTTCACTTTCATCACAATCTAAATTTATATATGTACTAGCAGGCCCGGAGGACAATGTCCTGCCTTGATAATTTAAAAAAATCTACAATTCAACCGCAGCACCATCTACCGGGACCAGTTATGAATCTAAACCATTCTCGAATCCCGTGGAACACGCACACAAAATTTCACCAAAATCGGTCTAGCCGGTTAGGAGGAGTTCAGTGAAAAGTTCAGTGACATACACACATACAGAAGAAATTTATATATACAGAAGATTGAGAGTACCAAATATGTTAGGAATGTAATACAATATACAGCTAATAAAAATATACAAACCACTAATAGCAATATCAGATGGTTCCCTCATGCACTCGCTACAATCGAACCAACGCAGGAGATCACCTTCCTCGGACAAGATGAAAACAGTAGGGGTCACACTGTCTACTGCTACAATGAGTCCTTCAGCAGTAACAGCTAATCCCGCAACAATGTCTATGAACCGCACCTATTAAATACAAAATCATATATGAAAAATTAATAAATTAGTTTAACAGTCCCTTAATAAAGTTTAATACATACAGCAATTTTCTTCAGGAAGTGTCCATTTTTACTAAAAATTTGCATTCGGGACCTCTCATTACCACGATCACAAACAACAAATTTCCCAGTCGCCCGAACAACTGCTACTTTGCGGGGATACCAAAGTTGTCCCTCTTCCTTTCCAGCGACACCAAAATTGAATTTATGCGTTCCAGATTTGTCGAAAACCTGTCAAAATGTAACATCATAAGCATACTCTAATGTTTAACAGAGACAAAACGACCAGAGAAGTAATCCAAACTGTACCGTTATGCGATGATTGTTTGTATCAGCAACAATAATATCTTCATCGTTACCAAGACAGAAACCATGTGGAGAGTTAAACTGGCCTTTGCCGCCACCGAGCTGACCAAACTTGAATCTAATGTGCATCGGTGTTGCTTTTGTGGCACGTACTAAAGGTGCAGGAGGTGCTACAAGGGCAGCTTCTTCAGCAGCAGTCAGTATAGGTCGTCCAGGAGATACTCCACGAGGACCCACTCCACCAATCCCTGCCACTCCTCCCACACCTCCTACTCCACCAAAACCGTTCACTTCTGGAATAGACATTTTTTATTGTTATATTCTAATATTCCACAAAAACAGCACAATAAATTCCGGCTTTAAAATTAATAACCAAGCAACAACTCTACTGCATCTTTACATGTAATACCAAAATGTTCCTACCAATAAAGTGTATAGAAAAGATGGTCATTTAAATTTACATTATGGCTGGTACATAACCTAAATTCGATATTTTGAAGACACTTTACCATTGCATCACACCAGTTTCACAAATGTTTTAGGCCATACACCACCTTAATATTACTACAATGTTTTTGCACCCCCAATTACATAACGTTTATTTTCATCACTATGAAATTGTTACCAAAACATCATAAGTAAAATTTCAAAACACATAATGAGAAACTTCCTTAACAACTTTAACTACACAGATGATATTTTGGTAACGTCAAACGAAATTAGACCTAATTTAATTTTTTTAAAGAATCTGGCTTTTTGTTACATTTGTCACCGATATCTAGCATTGCATTTAAATAACCCAAAGCGAAAGGGTTAAAGTCGTGTCGAGTCCATTTTTAAATTGCCCCCCTTAAATATCGAATTTCCCGTCTGTGGAGCGTGGGCCCCACGTTGGGAAACACTGCATCACACGTAATAAAGGGACTGATGTGACTAAATATAGTAATATTTTATGCCTCACTGTAAGTGAATTTGATTGAGAATAGCAGTAGACGCTTATCGCCATATTAGTGGCGTAACGGATGTGCAAATACAACCTGCGGTCATACGTGTCCGAACTTAGTAAAGAGCGTCAACATTTTACAATACATAACAATAATAATATCTTGTGGGACAAACTAACATTAACTTTTCTCTCACGTTTTTCTCGTATTGTATATACGAACTTTTGTAATATATTTATTTCACAAATTCATATATTCGTTCAAAAAAGTCACAATAATGTCTAGACCAATTAGATTTTAGAATGGTAATTAAACCGTTAGAAAGTAACTGCGTGTGGTACAATGTGTGAATAAGTGTGCGTAATTTAACCCTAAATTGCTGTCTCTGTATTATATTTTTACGATGGCGATTATATTTTGCACGAAAATACCCTTTGTAGTTGAGAGACAAGAGAAGTGCATTGAATTAACAGTTCCAAATTTCTCTTAGATGTTCAGAACCCAACACAAACCGAACTATGTGCGTATTATGTATATCTGTCATTACTGTGAGAATAGTAAAAGATATACGTGTTCTGATTTTAAGTATTCAAAATTATAATTATGGTAACAAATAGGACTATAAGGTCTCCCCGACATACATAAAAATAATTACATCAGCATAGTTCGCCTATCTTCTAATGATCATAGATTATTGAGTGCTACAGAATACATTGAAGTTATCGTCTATTGGATTCAATTAAAAAAGGAGTTTTATGATATCGGCTATATTTTCTCAATATATAAGTATGTATGTAAGTATGACAGAATTGTCTAGATAAGTTAATGGATTCCTAACTCGAAAAATAACTTTATAAAATTTAATGTTTACTTGTACCCTGTATATATACAATAACATATGTTTTTGTCGAAAACTTTTTTAGATTATAAGTTTTGGAGCTTTTTCAATAATAATTACGTAATTTCTTCTCACTTATGGCTATTCCATCGATTAAATCTACTGTCATCAAAGTGTTTTCTATGTGCTCTCAGACCGGCCTTCATCGCAACGTGCAAGTATTGTATTAAATAAGGAGCTTCTAAAGGTTCTAGCGTAATGTTCGATAGCCTAAAAACTTTCGTCATTAATAACCTATAAAATGTTGATAATTCTTCAAATCTGACTAATAGTTCCAGAGACCACGCAAGAAAAAAAAAACAATATCTTAATTTGCAAACAGCAAATTCTATTATGAATTTTATATTATTTTAGTATTTCAAATCTTACCAGTATTTAATCCAAGTTTAGCAAGAGCTTGTAAATTATTGTATGCATGGGGAGAATTGAGATCTCCAGCAAGCAACTCTGCAAGAGTGAATGGTGTTGCTGGAGACGCATGAGGTGGAGGCTGTACATCTTTTTCGGCAATACTAGCAAGTTGCTGTAAATTGTATTCTACCATGGATACTCCTACACCAGCGACCGATCCAACACCTGTTACACTGTTCATATTAACGCCACCTGGCATGATACTAGAAGAATTAACTCCCACTCCAGCAACAGGTCCAACCATACCAGAGACTCCCACCATGTTTCCAACATTAGATACTCCCGTTACACGACGTGCACCCACAAGAGGATAATCATCAAAAACAGATGCATTGGTCACAGAAACTGCAGGCGAGTGTGAATTCGATGTCACTGACATAATAGCAGATGATTCGCTGGCGCGTTTACGTTCTTCCGCACGAGAAATCTCAGTTCGAAATGTTCCGAATGTTTCTTCTATAATCGAGTCAAATTTGTCTAATTTAGTGACAAACTCCAGGGAATAATCGACATCAAACTCTGGTGCACCTTCAAGTAGTCGTGCAAACTGGGAGGCGACAGTTTTCTTCAACATTACAAGTTCAGTTCCATCACCACGACGAAGTAATCTGGCTGCAAACTTACAAGCGCAGTCAAGTCGCTGGACTGTTTTATCAACACGATCAAACAAGTCCATTACCTTTAGTTCCCTCTCCTTATGCAAACGTTCAAGTTCTTCAAGAGCTCTATCGCGCCGTCTGTCTAGAGCTGCTTTATAAGCACGATGAGCTTCATTTATAACATTTTCAGCTTCATCACGCTGACGTTGCAAATCACCCAATGCATCGTCAAGTCTCGCGGAGGCACTACCCGCTGTAGCAGCTCGAGCGTTTGCTTCCACAATGAAATTACGGAGTTCAGCACGAATGTTAGGTTCTGCATCAACAATTCGTTCACAACGATGTTCACCAACTTTATGATCTATCGTCAAGCATTCAGTACAGGCGCCTACTTCACACTCACAGCAATAAAATTTAAGGCTTTCGCCTGCATGTCGTGCACAAAATATTGGTTTGTGTACAGCAGATTTTTCTTTAGAAGACCGTAGAGCATCAAAGGGTACAACCCTGTGATTTTCAAAGCATCTCATAAATTCGTGAGCTGAATTGCAATTGGAACAAAGAAAATGGGAGCAATCAGTGCACCTAGCAACAGCGGGTTCTTTACTTTTGCAGCAAGTGCAAACAACTGACTGATCCATTGCAGACACATCCAAAATATTGGTAAGCACATAATCTGAAGGTAGTGAGGCTGCTCCTCCAACAGGCATCTGTAAATTATTCATGGCCAATAAGTTAGTCATAAATTTATAAAAAAAATTAACACTAACAATTATGTAACCTTTGTTTCCTGGTTGCATATTGGACACTCTACAGCCAAATCAAATTTTAATGAATCTCCAGCTTCATTAACCATCAACTTATCAATGCAGGCTTCACAGAATATATGAAGACAGGATAATACTCGAGGACTGCAGAGCTTATTGCTGTAATATTATATTATTTGTAAATACAAACATGTAAACTATTAACAATATTTAATATAGTCACATTAGAAATTTCAAAAGTATCAGAGATAAAACACAACTTACTCGCAAATTTTACAATTTTGTTCTTTTTTTCCATTATCAGTTGACTCTAGAGAACCTTCATCACCAAGGCTAATCAAAGCATCCCCAAAAAGCTCCCCATTCATTTCTTCCATTTTGACTTAAAATTATAAAGGTGTATAATATAAATTCTTCACTTCACCCAATAAGAATCTAAAACAATGAAGATAAAGCATACAAATAATGTTTATATACAACTTACATTATATGAGTAAAATTATAGTAACATTACATTAAAACCCATTGCTTAAATACCTTATAAAGAAAGGTACCTACAATAATCCTTTTTCATCCCTTACTAATAAAATACATAGGGGTATATATGTATGTATGTGTTTATCCATTTTCATATTTAAACTTTATTTTATGATAAGGTGAACATAAAATGAATCTACTATATATATATTTCTAGTCCCAGCTTTTTGGTGTCCAGTCAGTAAGGCCTTACATATAATAAGTAATAGGTGATAAAGCCACTCTGAAGCTATAATTGGTTTCAGCATGAACGGGTTGGCTCGTCCAGGGTATTACCACCCTCTCTCAGAAAACTGATGTGAAGTAACAATGCTTGCATTGTAGCATTTCGTTCGGTCCATGAGAGCGCCGGGGGCCCACCTCCCTCTTCTCCCTTCCCTACAACCCCTCCCCACCAACACAGGCTGGCAATGCACTTACTTGTGATTACTCTGGTGTTGCTGGTGTCTATAGACTGTGGTGATCACTTATTATCGGGTGACCCACCAGCTCATTTGACTCTTATGAAATAAAAAAAAAAAACATATACAAGACCTTCTTCATACCATGAACAAATTGTTATTACTCTAATAATATTATACACAAGTACAAAAAATATTATTTTATTTGTAGTCTGGAGAAGCTGTAAAGGCTTTGCAAGGCCAATAAATAGTATAGACAATCCAAAAAAAAAAACATTTTTTTAAGTACTCATTAGATAAACAGACATTTTTAAAGAATAATACTTTTAGTTATATTATTCCTATATAATAATTCACTAATCAGTAGTATACACTTGGTAGGAGATTGAAAATTATCTATTTGGTCTGCACAATTTTAACCCTGTAATCAATAGTGGATGTAATTAAAGCAAATTTACATATTGTTTTGTAACCAGATTTTTTTATTATATATTAATTTCATCCCACTGAATGCCAACCAAAAAAAAAGCCATATCAAAATAAACTAATAATGGTTAAAAAAAAATAAGACAATCCCATATCACAGCTAAGTGTGATATCACAATTATGTATCTATTCTTTTATCACAAGTATGTTACTAATATGTAAGTAATGTAATGTACAACATAATCCACAGATAATACAAAATTCAATAGACTAAAAAAGAAATTTGATTTTCCCAATTTTTTTTCATAATACATTACAACACCTACTATAATGTCCAACAGATTAAATAAATAAAGAGATTCTGTCTACCCAGTTTATTAGACGTTTGCTCATAGGTCCACTTCATATCTGGTCTATCAATGTTGTGGTGGTGGGTTTATAGTCCATTATAGAACAAAAATGTCTTGCATAATCTATATACTTATCTGTGTGTATCATTTATTTCATCTTAATTGTCTTTCTTAATCAGAAAGGACATGAGTTATATATATTGTATTAACACAATAGAGAATTTAAATTGAATGATTTGTATCACAAAAGAAATGGATGGATGGATTATGGATTAGGTATAAGTGGCAGTCATTGTATCAGATACTTGCTACAATAGCTGTTAAACATAGCACATTAAAAATTAAATTATAAAATTAACTCATTTGATACTGTCTTCTGTGTGTGGTATGAAAACTTATTACAGCATGTGCTATTTGTTATAAAAACTACTTCACCTGCTACTACTTTATCTATCACTTAGTTAGTCACTCCTGTTCTCAAATAATATTTTAGTTTAAAAGTATTTTTGAATCAGTGCCCAAGTACTAGTACAATTTCAATAATTCTCGTAAGATTTTATAGTACAAATAATCATGTGCGTTACATATTTATTATTAGAAAATTAACGAAAAATGTTTATAGAATACCTTACTTAGGCTCTCGTGAAATGAGAAAATACATAAATTACTAAAATTTCGCATACTCCCAGTATCGAAAAATAGCGTTACATGCGACAAACTTTAAATATTTACATTCAGTTATGAAGTATAATATTTCCAGTGTGCTACTGATGGTTACCATATTATTTGTAAAGCGGCTAAATGATTTATAAAGTATGAAAAACCAATATTACCAAAATGGCTTCATATAATTACACGAAGTCGTGCTATCTACCTAGGATACGCAATGCACCATATAGACAATGGCGAAGGTCGATAGTCCATTAGCACCTAATTGGCATTTAAAATAATAAAGAAATATATGTAAAAATAATTCCAGTATCGAATAATAAAATCATTAACGTTTACTAACCTTTAACAGTTTTAAACTTGCAGTAAAATCAGGTAATTCACGCGCAGAACGTTCTACCACGCCGTAACTATGAAAAGAGCCATCACTTTGTAAATAAATAAAAAATGAGCATCAAGTACTAATAGATATTTTTTTAAAATAAAAATGGTTTCTTCGAATAATTAAATAATGTTTTGTCACGTTCTCATTTTAAAAAAGAGTAATAATACATCAAGGTATATTGATTTTCTGCGTAGCGGTTGCGGTTGCGCTATCTATATCAATGTTGCCACTAAATAAATATGCAAATAACGGCAAATTCAATATGAATCTAAGTCAGTAGATGCAACATTTTAAACGATTACAAATAGGTATATTCCCATTTTCAACGTAACATATTGTTATAGATAATTTTAAGCTAAACTGATCATATGAATAGGTTTGCTAACCATAATTTCTTAGTAGTCTTAATAATAATGCTTGAATAAAAGACAAAGGTAGATGTAAATATTTTAGTCTTACAAAAAGTATTGTATTATGATGATGAGATGATGTCTAACCAAACCGTGTTTCCAATTTAATAATTTTTTTTATGTATCCTTCTGTCAAAAATGGTATGTGTTTTGTTATTTTCCAAGGAACTTTGGTTTTCTCATAAAATGTAATCTAGTCACACTATGTCAACGTCAGCTGTCAATTATAATTTTCACTTTCAGGTTTGTGTTGAATTGGTTGAATACATGTACTTTGTCTACAATTTATAGAATAGATTCTACATTCCATATTTTAAATTATGACTTTCATATCTAATTGGGAGGAATTCGAAAAGTCAGCTGAAATGTTATACCTAAGGGATCCTATGAATACCAGGTATAGCGTTAAATATTCACATTCCAAAGGAGTATTTCTGGTTAAAATTACAGATAATAAAAAGGTAAATGTAACCTAAAACTTTTATTTTTATAGATTTCACAATTCATTGTCATAATAATTACAATGATTTCACATATTGAAATTTTAAACTAGACATTGAGCAAAGCTAAAACTTATATTTACCTTTATTTACAAATTGTTAAAAGCGATTATAATAAATAAATAACGAATTCTATATAATTTACAACTTTTATTTTTTAATACACATAAACATAAATTATTATATTCTCTTTTTTGTAACACCACCAAAATAATTGCTTTAACATTTGTTCATATTAAAAAAATATCAACAAACACTTTGATAATATGTATATAAAGTAACTCATTCCTGTTTTCTATAGAGTAATTACTACAGTGTTTTATTTTGTATTATTTTTTAAGTTATTTTGCTACTTATGTTTTTTTTTCTCGAACTGACTACGCTATTGACCTGGCAAGGTCTTTACAGCTTCACCGGACCACTAAGGCGAGCGCTTCAGGCACTCAGCCGATTTTATTTTTGGTAACTAGCTCAAGGGTGCACGGCACACCTCGGCTTGGCCGTTACCTCGAAAAACCCGATCTGACCTAGCTACACTAAGCTAAACGATACATGTATCCATTTTTGGATCATGCAATTAGAATTGCATGATACAAAAACACAACATGTAATTCGAAAGGAGGTAAACTAAATCAATTCGATTCAGTTCGATAAGGGAAAAAAAGTTAACAAAAACAACCCTTCCACAGATGTGTGAGGTGCGTGTCTGAGTAACTGTGTATGTGTAAGATCGATGTGGGTGTGTACTGTATCACGAGACAATATCTTTGCGGTTACCTGGGTAGCCACGGACAAAAATACTGCCAGGATTACGCGAGCAAACAATGTGCGGGTAAGAAAACGAGAGCTCTCTGCCTGTGACGCACGAGACAAAGATTCGCGTTGTGGCCGGCCACAGAAAAAAATTAATGAGATCGAGTTTACAATTTAAACGAACGAAGCCGGCGTCGGGATCTAAAAATAGAAAAGTGATATTATTATTTGACGATTTTTTAGGGGAAGATAGACGTAAACACGCGAGTTTACTCTATCTTATATTGAAAAATTATTATTTTTTCGCGACGGCGGCGCGGGTCTACCGTTGGATCGTTGTCGCAATGGCGGGAAGTTTCGCGATCGTGCGAATGGGGCCCTGTTTGGGGTCGTTCGCGACCTCATCGTAAGCTGAGATCTCGGAGATCTCATGGAAAACTAGAAGCTGGGCGGACCAGTCCATGCCGGAGAGAGAGACAGCGGGATCGGCCTGTGAAGGCTTCGCCGCCTGGAGTCTGGGATCGACTCGCGCTGCGATCTGCAGTGATCACGGGGCCTGAGGGGCCCGCGCGGGGAGAGGGGTTGCGTTAGGCGCAGGAGCGGACTAGGCACTTAACGCACCTGGGTTTCAGGTAGCAATTAAGTGCGGAGTGTCCGTATTCCTGGCAGTTGTGACACTGCGAGGGTACGGACGTCTTACGCGGCGGCTCAACGGTGACGCTGGAGAGGCCGCAGAGGGTCGAGAGGTTAAAGATTTTCTTGCCCTCGATATTGCGCTCGAGAATAACGAGCACCATGTCGTAGGGCGTGCGATTACGCGCAGATCGCATACGGTGGACTTCTCGGACCGGGAACTTCCGTTCCCTGAGGTCTTCATGGATATCATCCACGAGAATCTGGGCTGGGACTCTGCGTATTACTACGCGTAACATGCGCTCTTCTTCGAGCGCATATGTGAAGTACGCGATTTTCTTAGTGCGCAGAAGGCGCGTAAGATCGCGATGGGCGTCGGAGGAGTTCACCTTTACCTGAATACCCGTTCGGGTACTCGTGGCAGAGGCTATCGGGATCTCGTCCTCCTTCAGGAGGTCGGAGATGTCAAGCCAGGACGCCTTGTCCTGGATCGTGACGGGTGGAGGGGGACGAGGCTTCTTGCTCGAAGCTGCGGGACTCGCAGCTTTCGAGGGAGCCGGAACGGAGGGCGTGGGTGACGTCTTTGGCACTTTCGTGCCCCGGACGTTCGTGATTTTCGAGGGCAGAGGGCCCTCGGAGTCTGAGGCAGAGTTGGCGCGCTTCTTGCGCGGTTTGGGCTTGCGGGAGACGACGGTGAAGCCGTCGTTCCCGGCAGGGGGGTCTTGCTCCATGTCGGAGCCTTCCTCGTCCTAGGAACGATAAGAGGTCGGGGCAGGGAGGGTACTCCCGGAGGACTGAAGGTCCTCCTTCAGGAGCGCCGCGAAAGAATTCCCCTCGAGGTTTTCTTCCGTGGCAGCAACGAGCGTGGGCACTGGACCGCCCCTAAAGTAGTCCTCCATCTGACTACAAAAACGGTCATACTCTGTGATGACGTCGGGACAAAATTTGGAGATAAACTTCCGAAACCGCGCGGCCTCGCGTGTTCGGAAGTGAGGTGGGCCATAGCGGGGTCTGAGGAGGGGTGCGGGGCGGGGGAAGACATGTAAAACCTCCCTGCCAGAGGGGCAGGGGGGCGCGCCTTTTTGAATTTAACGGACTCCGGAGTCCGGGCCAAAAGGAAACTGTGGGCGAAGTGCAATGCCTCACAGGGGACCTACAGTGCCTAGGGGGAGGCCCTAACACTTCTTTCTTCGGCTGCAGACGACACGGAGCTCGAACCACGAAGCGCTGGACTCCCTGGAACACGAACCGGCGACACGCAGCACACGGAGAACACGCAGGACGCACTGAAAAGTGCGATTATAATTGCACCGAAAAGTGCAGTTTGCTGCGTTCTGAAAAGAACGCCTTACGATTGATTCCTTTGAACGTCTCAAAGAAACGTGAAAGTAGCGAGCGTACCGAAATACCGAGCTTCCGTTGTGATTGCACGAACGCGTAAACACGTCGCGAACACTGAACGAAAAATCGAACGAAAACTCGAACAAAAATCCACAACGGAAGAGCACTACGCACGCGTCCGACCCGCACGGCGCCACGAATCGGAATCCATTTTTTCGCTACTTATGTATTAATGCCATTATGTGAGGTTAATACATTAGTACTGTTTTTTTTTTTCGATATTCTAAATGAACCTCCTTAAGGTTAAAATATCTTATTTTTTGTAGTCTGGTAAATCTATTAACCCCTTGCTAAGTTAATAGTGTGGTCAGTTTAAAAAAAAAACCAGTACTTACACACATAATTCACAGCACTCGCAGACTGCTGCCACTGCCGGCTCTATATCATTTTTGCATGTCTAACCTAATCTAACCAAACCGAGACGAAACTGTTTTGTTTCAAGATAAAAATCATCAAGTTGCTAATAAAGTGGCAGTGGTAAGCAATCTCGGTGCATTTTATATGTAAGTACCAATGAACTTTCTTATTTTAGAATCTAAAAATCTGTTGTTCTGCTGGCAAGAATATATATATACATATTATCAATCATAAATAACACACTTATTTATATCTACTATATTATTCTTAATGCATTAAAAGTACCTAGGGTTATATCATAATTCTAATAAAGTAATATGTATAACATATTATCAAGTCAAAAATTAGATATTTGTTTTTAATCAAATAAATAATTCCGCCTCTTCATTATAATGTATATTCAAAATAATGACTAGACTTCATTTGTTATTCTGTTAAATACACACAGTACATTACATTACATACAGTATGTACTTACATAGTGAAAATATGTTATAGAGTTTTTAGGAGAATACTTTATATACCTTAAAGTTTAACAAAGAGGTGAGAGAATGAGTCTGTGATGGTAATCATACTTTTAAATTATACCTTTATTGAATTTTCTTGTTCATGAAAGAGGCATTTAATTATCAATACATTTTCTTGTTTTGCCTTATAAATAATAATTTATTTTTCAGTGTCTTCAATTTAAAACAGAAGTACAGCAAGATGTAAGAAAAGTGGATAAATTTATATCAAATTTAATTAGACATATGGCATCAAATGATAACTGATATGTGCTTAAGTTTATAATAAAAATATTTTTTATTTACTTTAACATATTTATTTCAATCCTTATTGTCATCTTTTCTACAAACATAGAATAAGGCAGAAGATAGAATTTTTGAAAAGATTTTTATCTTGTTAAACCAAAGAAGTATAACTTCTAACGGTTGTACATAAGTACACACATACAAACACACACACATTACACTTTTTTTAATAACACTACTTTCTGAGTAAATCTTAGGACTGATCGATTGTAATAACCATACATCAAATAGAATATAATACAAAAAATGTATTGATTAAAAAAAGTTCAGACAATCATAAGGATTGCTGACCGAGAATGCAATGTATTGTGAATCTGTGTGCTTTTTTGAATTTCCAAATCAACTGTAGTTTGAATTATTGAAATTTGTAAATTGTAATTATTAATGTTTCTATTGGTTTTTACATCTATTGACATTTTGATCATTAATTATATACATTTTATCAATTAATCAAACATGATCAGAGGCATAAGATAAATACAAAAAGTCAACATTACATGTATACAGGCTACAATACGGTACTACACAGGCTACTATACGGTAGTACACAGGTTATAATACGGTAGTACATAGGCTACAATACAGTAGTACACAGGCTACAATACGGTAGTACACAGGCTACAACACGGTAGTACACAGGCTACAATACTACATGGCATTAATCAAAATGGTACAAGTGCAATACTCCATGAGCATTTCGAGGTCATTGGTGTCGCGTCACGAGCATGTCATCGATGACAGGAGTCAGGAACCTTACAATCAGAAATCAGTAGGTAGATCTCTTAAATAGGATATTTAAAATCAAAACTATTTTATTCAATGTAGGCCCTAAGAAGGCACGAGTATAAACGTCGAAATTATTATCGTTTGGAAAACGACCCGGTCATCGAGAAGAATGGGCAAAAAACTTGGTCTAGTTTATCTTTTTACCATATTTATTATTTGGAATACATTACACGCAGTAAATGCATAGAGATCAGTCAGTTCCAGACATCACCATCGTTTACATACATACATACATTAAGTTATTTAGAGTGTATTGGGAACTCTACCAGTTAAGATACTGATTTCCTGGGATTTGATCTTTAATGATTGATGATAATTTAGTATTGCATTGTATGAGTATTGATACTAATCAAGGGTCAAATGAAATTCAACAACTGTACTTTGATTTTCTCTGGACTTACACTCTTATAATTCAAACAATGGAATACTAAATACAATGGAAACAAGTTAGAAAGTGGAAACTGCGAGTATCTAGCCACGATACTCGTCATTTCCGCTGCCTTCGCTTCTCCTGGTGACCGTTTTTCGTGTGGAAGTCAAGGCTAAAGGACTGGTAGTCTTCTCGATCGCATGCCACCATTGACCAATGTTATCCTGATTTTTTTTTTTCGCAATGACTACGCTATTGACCCAGCAAGGTCTTCAACAGCTTCACCGGACTACAAAAGTACTGTATGTATGTATGTAGATCCTCAGAGTGTGTTGGTAAGGATGTGTGACCGCTCCTAAGTATATTACAGGTGTACCTAAATAATGTATAAAGTTTTAGATACTATCAATATCGCAGAAATAAAAGTAAAAAATATGTCTCAAGAATAACATACAGAAAAGAGTTTCACACAACGTTAACGCAAGCCACGTCCGTTTGTAAGTAATATTATACATAAACAGTTATATATTGTGTTACTGAAATTTTGTATTGTGAAGTAATATATGGAGTATAAATATCACAAAAAGTCCCTAGAAAGCTGTAACAAGGGGCTATTTTGTTGGAACATTGAAGGTTTTAACAGAAGAAAGAGAAAATTTATAACGCGAGGTTATAGAAATGTAGATATTTCTTACATTACATCTTGTTCGTCTAGCAAGACTGAGCGCGGCGATTGCACGGCACGCGGGCGGTGGGCGTGCTTCTTTGAATTAATCCAAAGAGTATAATAAAATTAATCATAAATAGTGTGAAAATTAATGAACATTAAAAAGTAAGGCGGGTCGTGGTTGCTATAATCGTAGGTAGTTCCCCATACTTGTACTTAGTTCAGGGTGCCTAGCTTAGGGTATTTCCCTGCAAAATTTAGGAAGTTAATAAGGGAAATGGGATTTTTATTGGATTTATATTTTCTGGTATTTCTTTAGCGAATTTTTTATTTACAAGTATAGATCGTGAGGTAATCCAATTCAGCTAATTATATTTATTTGTTTTTTGAGACACATAACGCCATCTAGTGCAGTCTTAATGGAGATAAAAACAACTTTCGCTGATGTTAACGTTATACCGGAGGATTTCTATTTCTTATACTTCTTTTTATATTCCATCTATGCTAACTAGGAATGAAAAAATAAGTTGATTGTTTCTTACTTGTAGTTCAATATAAATTGGTATTTTACTATTATAATTAAATTTGTGGCGACACAGATCTCGAAGACAACATTCATGTATAATCGGCTGAGTGCCTTAAGCGCTCGCCTTAGTAGTCCGGTGAAGCTGTTAAGACCTTGCTAGGTCAATAGCGTAGTCAGTTCGAGAAAAAAAAAAACAACATTCATGTGTGTAATACAATCATTTAAGCTAGGAAACAGAAACAGTACTCTGAAAAGGAAAACCATTTGTATATAAAACGGTGGCGCACATTTATATTAGAAAGATTTTAAAGTAATTGTGATTATTTTAAGTTTCACTATAGGCGTAAATGTTTTAAAAGTTGGTAGCACTAACTCAATTAGTACGTAACCGTGGGGATGCAACATTAATTATAAAAAACAGCGATTAAGTTTCGACTTTATATGTTTCAAAATATAGATGTATCTTTTCATCCCTACTGATTAAGTCACAACGTAACAAAGCATTTGTATGTATTCATTTTAAGTTATTTATATAAATTGGGCTATAGAGGATTATCACCCAGTTATTGAATGTTAAATGATTGTAGCAATATAAATACGCTAAATGAAGTTATTACATATACCAGATTAGGCCCCCCATAGCAGCGGCTCAAGGCTAGGTCCGTTCCCTCGGTGTGGAACCCTTGAGTGCGCTGCTCGCAAGATACAGTGACATAAAATCTTATATCACTGCAACAACATTACACATATCACCCCCACACATGTGCACACATAGACGCTTACACATGAAAGTGGAAGGGTTTTGTTTCTTTCCCTTATCGAACTGAAATAGTTCAGAAAATTGTCTGATACGAAATATATATAGGATTTGTTGAGGTATGTATGCTTGGTACACATATATGTTCTAACAACTCATATTTGTATGAAGACTTAGCTTGGGTCAGCTCACATAGTTCGCGAATTGCACATATTAGACAACAGCCCAAGCCGAGGTGTGCCTTGTACTCTTCAGCTAGTTGTCAAATAAAATCGGCTGACTGCCCTAATCGCTCGCCTTAATAGTCCGGTGAAGTTGTTAAGACCTTGCTCGGTCAATAGCGTAGTCATTTCGAGAAAAAAAAGTCTTACATACCATCGGGGAGTATCATCTATTAATTGCCTTATAATAAATCGTATTACTCTCATCGATATTGACTAAATATAGAATACACTTCGTTTCGATCATCAAACTCCATATATCGTCATTATTTTTAAGTTAATATTTTAAACGTAAATTCGGTATATTAAATGTATCTACATTACAGTCTAACGATGACGAACATGTACTTCAAGATTTATTTTGCACTAGATGTTACCCGCGGCTTCGCACGCGTTTTTTTAATATATCAAATAAATGTAAAATTTTGATTAGATGTGTATATTACAGAAATACTCTCTCAAAAATATTTGTAAGTACGACACGCACCTCATATACTGTAACATGTACATTATATACGTGAATACTAACAGTGTTTCGAATGGGATGGGATTTATCATCAGCCACATACCTAGAACTTTACTATATGCCATCCTCAGTGCTCACTTATACTATATAAGAAAGTATTAAAAATATTAATTTATACATTAACGAACAATATGTGGTAAATCTTTTATTATATACATATAATATGCCCATATTATCGATATAATTAAGTTATTGATATACGTTACTATAATTTAAATCACATGTAAACATTTAACTTTCAATTATATTTATTCTTGGAGTCCAGTACAGCGTACGTCTCACACGCATTTTTACAGTGAACAACATATTTTTGACCAATTTCACACGGATGAATGCGCGGGTAACACTTCATCACTATATAGTTTAAAACAAAGTCGTCTGCCACGTCTCTTTATATGTCTGTTCGCAATAAGATCAAAAACTACAGAAGGCTACTTAATGCCGTTTTCATCAACATATAAAATGATTCTTGGGCAAGGTTTATGTATAGTTTGTCTTATTATCAGTGCAGGCAACATCTTCTGAACCAGCTAGCTTAAAATAAATCAGCTAATTAGTTAGTTATTTGCCCGTAAAATTCCCGTTCAAATATTACTTGTAGTCTGGTGAAGCTGTTACGACCTTGCTAGGTGAAAAGCGTAGTCATTTCTTAGAAAAAAAAACCGTTCAAATAGGTCAAGCCGTTTCAGATATTACCCGGAACAAATAAAAAATAGACGTATCGACAGCATTAAAAAAAATGTTGATATTTGTAGCACCGCAGACATATGTATTCACCAAAAAGAATTTATTTTAATACCAGCTGACCCGTGCAACTTCGTTTGGACCAAATTGGTTATCACTGGTTTAAATTGTATTTTTAAACGCAAAAAAAAATAATAAAATTGATATCCGATTGGAGCCACAACTACCGTTTCCAATCGTGAATCCAAACTATCCACGGACTCACTCAAACATATGCCCAGATTATATATGACTTTCTAAATAAGCCTAGAACCCGTTCTTAGCATCATCTACCAAGTTCAATTAAGTTAATAACTAACCTACATAAAGCTAAATAAACATTTCTACGACTTACTTTATCATAACTATTTTCAACTTGTATTAAAACTATTTTATACTCCATTGTATTGAAGCAAAATATATAAACACTGCGTCGAAGCGTCAAATGTCACTTGTTTGTAACTATTGTCTAAGAGTTAGAAACTGTTTCGATAACGAATTATATATATTTCCAATTTTTTTTTTAATCATCAGTGTTTGTCACTTGTTTGTAACTATTGTCTAAGAGTTAGAAACTGTTTCGATAACGAATTATATATATTTCCAATTTTTTTTTAAATCATCAGTGTACCACTCATGACACCTTTTGATAATTTATCTATGTTTGTTTGTATTGTAGATATTATACGTTGTTACACTGAATATTTGGCATTCAATTTATAACGTGTATTTGTCATTCTTGATATTGGCGAAATTGCCTACATAGATAAAGGCCATACCGTAAAGAATCAATTAAGCCAGTTTTATATATCTTTGTATTCATCCGAACAACGTGCCGGTCTTGCATTTATTTATGCATATCGTACCTTTATAGACAAAAATATTGATTTTTAAATAATTCTAGGATGTTTTTTTTTTCACTAACTTTGAAACATTATTAAAATGGAAATATTATTGAAAGATTTATTTGTTATTGATGTGTGATTTAGTTATGTGCTTGATACTATTTTTTTCGGAAATAAAAATAAAAGTTATTTCAGACCATGTTGGAATAGCAGTAATTTTATTAGTACTATATTTGGATATAAATAAGTACAAATTGCATCTTTCAGACTAAATCACTTATTTACTCAATATTTAGACCGATTTATTACTATAAAAATAATATGTGTATAGAATTATTTAGCTATAACTATAGTTTAGTGTAGTACTGGCTGCACGATAACACCAGAGTAGGCACCCCTCGGCAGCGGCTCAAGCCTAGGTCCGTTCCCTAGGCGTGGAGCCCTTGAGCACGCGCTTTTTTTCTTTTTCAGAGAAATAAACGACAAAGAGTTCTACCCTTATTTTTCCCTTTTTTTTAACGTAGGGAAATCCATTATGGATACCCACTCTTCCGGGGAGAGGGTGGGTTATATTCGTCTCTCACGGACCACGGTGTACCGACAGACCGTGTTGTTGGGACGGCAAGGGATCGTTCTAGCTAATCAACCCTGTAGAGTCGCCTCAACGGTCCACCCTGCGGAAAATGGCCGCCGGGCTCCTTCCCATAGACAGGCAGACTGGGTACACACCAGCTGCTTCCCCTCGCCTGCCGGATCTGTGCAATAAAGATATGAGCCCCCTGGCTGCATCTCCTCAGGTCTGGCTACGGTGGCGGGAGGAGTTGGGTAAAGCGCCGCCTCCTCCCGCCTGTTCTTCGTTGGCGAAGAGGGCCACTTAGAGGATCTACCTTACGGTCCCTCTCCGCCGCCTTCTTTTGGGAGATGACCTCCTCGCAAAAGGAAGCCACTGCTCGCCACGCCTGTTCGCTGCCGAGCATGGCCGAAACCACGCCCGGCAGTGACAAATTCTCTCCCATCACCGCCGCCAGAGTGCGGCGCTCTCTCTCCCACGCAACACACTCGGAGAGAGTGTGCTGCGCGGTGTCTACCTCAGCGCCGCACTCGTGACAGGCGGCGGTCGGCTCCCTGCAAGCGATCCGGTGCAGGTACCACCCGAAACAACCGTGTTCGGTCACTACCTTTTTTTTTTTTTTCGTGGAGAAATCCATCATGGACTGTGCCCAGGCTCCCGGGGGAGAGCCTGACTTGAACCGCCCACCCCCGTGTGCTAGTCACGCAGGGGCGGGGCCTTACGGCGACTCTAACTGGCTAAAACTCCACGGCAACCTACGCCGCAGTATGGAAGTGTCCCGGGGTTGCGTGAGCAAGCTCCGCAACACCCCCGGCGGCAGGCGTTTCCCACGCCACACCCGGCTGAGGCAGCCCGGTTACGAGACTGCCTCCCAGCCACCCGAACCCGTGCAATGGGAGTCCAGGCCCCCCGACCCTTTCCCCCTGGGTTCGGCTGGCAGCGGAGAGGCCACCTGCTCCGCCGCCACCCCGAGATGATTTTTTAACGAGTTTTATTTCTCCTCCGCCTGAGCCACCCCGAAGTCCCCTCCGGCCTACGCTAACCTAAACAACCCCCCCATACCCCACGAACCTAACTCTACCCTACCTAACACAAATCCCTATGCCCTCCAATCCCTGGACTTACCTACCCACCGAGTAGGTGGGCAAGCCAGAGGATACCTACCCAGCAACCCCCCCCCCCCAACCCCCGTAACCGTAACCGTAGTAGGCAAGCCAGAGGTTTCCTAAACCTAACCCCCCCATACCTACGTAGCCTAACTGACAGGTTCCCTCAGGGCGGCCTCTGATGGAAGTCGCCTCCACCACGTCTGCGACGCCCCACCCCGCGACGACGGATGGCAGGCGCCGCTGCGTCTCTTTCGCGAGCTCTCTTTGCTGCTTCCTTTTAGGACATGACGTACTCGCAAAACGTGGCAACAGCCTTCCACGACAGTTCTCCGCTGACTATAGCCTTGGCCACTGCCGGCAGAGACAGATCCCCGCCGATAGATGCCACCAGCACGCGCCGGTTCTCCGCCCACGCAGGGCAGTCCGCCAATGTGTGCTGGGCGGTATCCACTTCTTCGTCACAGTGGTGACATCTTGGCGAAGGTTCCTTGCAGGCCACCTGAAAAAGGAATTTACCGAAGCAACCATGGCCAGATATCATCTGTACTAGCCTAAAGGTTAGTACTCCGTGATCTCTCTTCATCTAGGCCATAAACACCGGGTGAAATGCCTCAATTAGCAGGAGACCTGCACTAGGCGAGTCCAGGTAACTCCTCCATACCTCAACCATAGTCTCCTGGAGTTCATTGCTCCACGTCAATTTTTCTCTAGGGGAGATCCTTGCACCACGCGCGATCTTTTCCCTACATAGAGCATATAGCTCTCCATGGGATTAAGCCACAAGCTCCCACGGCATTGATCTCGCCAACAGGCATGCTGCCTCAAAACCGATCATTCAATATCCTCTGATAATCCTGCTAGCCATTAATCGCTGCAACTTGTGCAGAATAGTGATGCAGTCCGGCGTCAGATTTTCGTACCAAACCGGGGCACCGTACAGCACCATGGAGCCCACCACTCCAAGTCCGGTCACTACCTGCACCAGCCTGAACGTTAGGGAGCCCCACTCCCGGTACCTTTATTTTCCCCTATCCTATCCTATCCTATCCTATATAGTTTAGAGGAATTTTCCCGACACAAAATACATATAGGAGTTGTTGAGGCACGCACGACAGCCCGAGCCGAGGTGTGCTGTGCACCCTTGAGTTAGTCGCCCAAACATCCCAAATTAGCTGATTGCTTTCAGCGCTCGCCTCAATAGTTCGGTGAAGCTGTAAAGACTTTTCCAGGTCAACAGCGTTTACATTTAAAAAAAAAATGGCTGCACGATAAAGATAGCGATAATTGTGGCAGCGTATGTTATCAACGCATATATTTAAGATGGCGTCAGTTCTAAGTCATACGTTTATCGTTGTTTATTGTATATTTTGAAATCTTAATATCATTAATGTTTAATAAAATGAAATTTGTTCTTTGCTATGGAAAAAAATAACTGGTGAGAAATTAATTATTTTTATTTATAAAATATATCAGCGGGCATATGATTGTTTATAAAAAAATGTGTCTGAGTGTGACAAATTCATGTTTTTAAATGCGTTTAAAATTACTGAAAAAGAATGTTCCTAAACTTATTCACAAATCAAAGTTAATTAAATCAAAATGCGCATTAAAAATACAATGTTAACCGGCTACCAGGTGTCTGAAATTCTGTATTGATAATTTGTGTAGGTGGTAGAGCCATGCTGAAGCTATTACTGCTTTCAGCATGAATGGGTTGGCTCGTTCGGGCTAATAACATCCTCTCACAGAAAACCGACGTGAAAGAACATTGCTTGCATTGTAGTGATTTGTTCGGTCAGTGAGAGCTCCGTAGGCCTACCTTTCTTCCCCTTTCCGCCTTTCCCTTCCCTTATCCTCCTCCTCCCCATATACAGGCTAGCAATGCACTTGTGACACCTCTGGTATTGCTAGTGTCTATAGACGGTGGTGGTCACTTAACATCACGTGACCCACCTGTTCGTTTGCCTCCTTTGATATAAAAAATATATATTAAAGAACCAGCTAGTGTAAAATTCTTGTTTTTTCGACGTTGCCGTCTCTTCTACTAAGATGTCGCAAAAAAGTCTAGTTACGTTAACTACAAATTTTTGTTTTCCGTTATCCTGGAGAACCTCTTGCGTTTTATGGGACAAAGAGTATCCTGGATGTAGCCTTGTAATATCAGTTATCACTGTGTTAAATTTCGTTAAAATTGGTTCAGTACTTTCAGTGTAATACAGGCTTAGATTCTAGATCTTAATCCGAAATCCTGGAGAACTCTTTGCGTTTTATGGGATAAAAAGTATATTTGATGTAATCTCGTAACATTAGTTATCACTATGTCAAGTTTCGTCAAGATTGGTTCAGTACTTTCAGAGTGATGCGTGTTCATAGGGACAGACAGACAGACAGACAAAATTGTAAAAAGATCATTTTTGGCTTCTATATCGATAACATAGTCTACCCTGATTAAAATTTCCAAAAAATATTTATTAAACAGATTTCGACTTGTTACAGTTTTATTATAGTATAGATAATAGATAGATAGCGAGCTTGGGCTTCTAAAAGTCAATCTAAAGATTTAGATGTAAAACTTTTAGCGGAAAGGGATTCGAATTATGGAGACTTATTTTTATTATTACAGAATGCAGCGATGTTTAAAGATACTCATATTATAATTTCGAATATCTTTGATGATACTCACAATGAAGACAATAAAATTTAGGATTATTTTGATGAGAAGTGTATATGTAATGGCGATTGATTGCATTTTATTATAGAGTTAAACTGGTCAATCCCCAGAAATTTATTGTAGTCCGGTGAAGCTCTTAAGACCTTGCTGGGTCAATAGCGTAGTCACTTCGAAAAAAAAAACCCAGAAATTTGTCATCAGTTAACTTTCGCTTTGAAAAATTGTACTTTTGATTTTAAATGATCGTATAAAAATTGTTCGCATCACTTTATTAGTTCCAGTGCACACCTTTAGAATTCATCTTGAAAGAGATGAATAAATCATACGTTAAATGAGTTTATTTAAGTTACATTTAGTACCTTTGTGTGTACATTTACTTTATTTCTAAAATTTTTAGATAGAAGAAGATGGACAATTACAAATAGAAAGAAAAAACAAGCTTGATTTAGGTGCGAATATTAGTAAGCCCTATGTATTTTAGATTAATATTGCTTTTGGTACGTGATTGATGATAATGTATTATTTGTATGATTTTGGCGACACTAAATTGAAATGGCAATTTTACTTATTTTTTTGATCTGTTAACTATCACTACTACTTATCTCTTTGTTCCGTAGAAAGCTTCACAAGAAACATTGAAGAAATTATCCGGTTTATAGGGGCAGTAATAATTCATACTCTTTACTACTTAGTAGTAGCATGCGAAAGTTTATTTTATCGTTTGGTACGCTTTCATGCCTTAATTATTCAAAGACATTTTTCATACACATTGTCAGAGTTCCAGGAAAGGAATCAGTTCACCTTTTATCCAGATAAAAGAATGTTCTTGAGTGATAAACTAAATCTTTATTAACGCAATTAAAAGCTAATCGCCAATAAAAAGAGTCAGATAATGCTTTTAATAAACAGAATGCAGAAGTTTTTTTTTTTATTTTTTTATTTCTCTGAAAACATGATGTACTTATATATGATATATTATTCAAAACGATAGTTATGTCGACGTTAGTTATTTTTTAAAAAACTTATTACTTTTGAAATCATTGAATAGTATTAAAGAATTAAACCTTTCTAAAACACATTCCATTTTTCGTTGGCTGTATTATTATACCTCAATGCCTAAAAGTTTAAAAGTAAAAACATTGTCACTTAGAAACTGTCAAAAAATGTTGATGGACATTGGACATGTTATTTTACTGTCATGCAGTGTGAAACATAAATAAAGCTTAGTAGTTTTCATAAAAATCATGACTTAATACTCAGACCTAATCTACTAATATGAAATAATACTTATAAAAATAATACTGCCACTTACATATTTGTTTTAATTAATAACATTATGGATGGTTTACTTCACGCGGCATTGGAAGCTGAGGTATTTATTTGCTTTCTTTAAAATAGCCACTTTGATTTTTGTTTATTACTACATAAATTGACATAATTATAAAATATAAATGATTTATATTTTAGGTAATATTGAATCGAGCGAAACATGTGAATACAAATTTATCACAATTAAGCAGTGGTGTCACAGACCATAAAATGACTTGGACCCATGATAAAATGCACCTAGCAGAATCAGTTGATGAGACCAGAATGAAATTTCAACGTAATTCTGTTGGTTCTGCTTCCAAATCAGTTGGAAAATTTGATTTGTTCAAAAAACTACATGAACTTTACAACGACTTAAATAGAGAAGAATCTTCACAGGCTAACTATGTAAGCTCTAATTTTTATATTTTAAATATATCATCCAATTGTTGGGCATCAATACACATTTGATTTTATAATATTTTCTTTTATTATTTCATTATCTTTTATACTTCTTTCCTTTTATTGACTATTTGGATTATTAAGCAATGATTTAATTTATAATTATAGAGTGAAATTGGTTATCTATAATACTGGAACGATATAATATTACCATGTAAAATTTTAATTAAGTTCCGTGGCTCTGAAAAAATTAGTTAAAATGAATCTCTATAATATAATCTATATAGTTTATTCTATTAAAAACCATTGCATAGATTAGGAGTGTGGTGATTTGCAATAGTCTCATAGAGTTGTTCTTATTACCTTCATAAAAATAATCACAGAAAATATATTTGTTGTACTTATCTAGATTGTATTTAAGCTTTAT
>JACEII010000034.1:2534208-2551195 GCA_014332785.1 Antheraea mylitta
TCTAGATTGTATTTAAGCTTTATATTTAGACTTGTGTTTGTATTTAGTTCTAATATATAAACACTTGACAGAACACTATTTTGTGTGTTACATGCTAGTGAAGACTTAAGGATAGAATACAATTGCTACTATCTGGAAAATTTATAATATGATATTATACAATGAAATAGTTTTTTATAAATTTATACTCAATAAAAAGACATACTATTGTTATGTTTGCAAATTTCAACAAATAAAAATATTTAGTTTTTAATTAAAAAATGAATTTATAAGCAACATACTTCAATTAAAACAAAGCATTATATAAGATTTCTATTAGTAATGTTGGAAGATATCATTGCTTTTAGAATATTTTTCAGTTGTGATTTTACTTTTGTATTAAATTATGCACCAACTAATTTTAGTTAAAAAAATGAATGTTTGTGGGCCTTTTTTATAGGCACTGTGACAATGTTATGAGTATTCAATTTCTATACACTTTAAACAATAGTGTATTGATTGTACTGTACTTTACTGTATATTTAAAAAAAGTTTTCTTTATTGGGGTTTATTGAAAAGGTTTTTTTACCACTATGTATTTTGTTTATTCGTTTCACATAAAAAATGTGACAAATATTTTAACATTTTTATCTAGGTCTGATTTAATTTATTCTGTATAAACTAGAATAAAGGAAGTATGTATAATTAAGTTTATATTTATTTATTTTTTGTATTTCTTACAGATATTAAATAGATACATTAATCTATTAATATTTATAATGTCAACTGAAAAAAGAAATGGCTTTATTAATTGAAAGTTATTTGTAATATATGTTTCTAGCTATTTTTAGAGCTTTACATGCATTTGTTTTTTTTTTAATGGAAATGCTGTTGACCTGGAAAGGTCTTTACAGCTTCACCGGACTAGTAATTTGTTTTATTTATGTTATAGTAACTGTTGAGTTGAGATAAAATTAATATTTTCTAGGTGGCCATAGCCTAGAAGTAATGTTCTCGACTTTATACTAATCGAACGAACGAACGATCGATGGGGCGACGGTTCGAACCCCGACATTTTTTTACCAAATTAGTCCTCCCTCGGTAGCAGCTCAAGTCTAGGTTCGATCCCTCGGCAGGGAGCCCTTGAGTGCGTTGCTTGTGCGATACAGTGACACAAAAATTTACATAATGCTACAACACTCCACGATCACCCCCACACACGTGCACGCTACACGCTTATACATGGAAGTGGAAGGGTTTTATTTTTTCCCCTTATCGAACTGAAAAAACTCTAATATTTCGATAATAAATATATGGAGGGGTTGTTGAAGCGTGTATGCTTGGTACACATATGTGTCTCAACAACTCAAATATATATGAATAGTTAGCTAGGTTAGCTAAGATAAGTCGCAAGTTTGCATGTAACAGGCAACAGCCAAGCTGAGATATGCCGTGCACCCTTGAGCTAGTTGCCCAAATAAAATCGGCTGAGTGCCTTAAGCGCTCGCCTTAGTAGTTCAGTGAAGCTGTTAAGACCTTGCTGGGTCAATAGTGTAGTCAGTACGAGAAAAAAAAAAATTCTAAGTATTTCATGTTCAAATATCTATTTTCATGAAAATTGGTTGAATAATATAAAAGTTGATGTGCTCTTACACTACCTGGTTGTAGTTATGGTAAATTTAATAGCATGAATCTTTTTCTTTTAAAAACTTCTTTTATAGCAGTCACTCAGATTGTGATCTTTGTCAAAGTTCTATGTTATTCAAATTATAACATTTAAAGTAGTGATTTTAGTTAATGTGAAAATACAGAATGTTTCCATAACAGTGTATGAATATGTATGATGTATGAAAAATAAAGTATCCTTTGTTATTATACAAAAGCTTAATCTAAATATACATCTATTTTGTTGGTGATATTAGCCATCAATAAAAGCTTTGTAGTAACATGTGATTTCAAACTGAATCCATTTTATTTAAAGTTTGTGCAATAATGACTCTTTGATATTTACAGCAAGGTCTGAAGACTACATCCTATCTATTGGAAAAATTATTAGCAAATTATAATCTGAATACATTAATAATCAATTTATACCCAGGAAATAAAGGATATTCTTTATCACTTAAAGTTAATGGAAACTCCCAGTCATTGAACCCACCTGATGGACTTGTAAGTAATATTTTTTTATATAATAATATTCTCTAAACATTATTGCTTTTCCAAACTAATTTTAATACAGAATATTTACTTTGAATATCTTATTTTTAAGTTATGTATTTTGTTATGGGACCATGCATTTGAAAAACATTTACTATGTATACAAAATATCATAAATCTATATCTATCAGCTTTATTGTAGCACCACAGGAGAATTAAACAAACAAGAAAGGATTAGTAAACTTAAACTATCTTTAAACAAATGTTTATTCTTTGATACTGATGTAAGTCTGTAGTAATATCTGTAAAATATATTTTCATTAATGTGTAGTAAATTATTTACAAAGTTTATTATTATTGTGAAATAAGGTTAAACAGGAAAAAAATTAACTACTTTAAATACTTAATTAAATAAATAAATATTTATCATTTTTAGACTTCAACTCAAGATGAAACATTAATAGAAACCCCTAGATGGCCATATGAAGAGGAAGAATTATTAAGCTACATTGATAATGAAGAGTTACCTGTTGTTCTCTTAGATTTATTAGAGTCTGAGCATTCATGCCTGTTTTATTCGGGATGTATTATAGCACAAATAAGAGACTACCGACAAGCCTATCCTAGTTTTTTATGTGATACTCATCATGTACTTTTAAGGCCGACAAATCAGGTATGTATTTATATAATTTAATTTGTATTTGTAATCCTTCATTCATAGTGTCACAATTTAATTCGCATTTATATAATTTAATTCATATTTATATACTCATGTTTTCGATCGCATTTATGTAGATTTGACTATTATAAAATACACAGGTAACAGTAATTTTTTTCTGGATAAATTGTACCAGGTGTCTTATTCCATACCTCCGACAATGTGTATGCAAAACTTCATAAAAATTGATTGAATAGTTAATTTGTAGTAACGTAACAAACGAAACTCATTTTGGATTTTGAAAAGTTTATTTTGCCATTGATTCAGGAACAAAGCCCTTGTTTGTATAAGTGTTTTTAAAACCTTCAAGAATATTACTTGTTATTATTGAACAACAAACACATTTAAAACAACACTAAATGTAAAACAATAATACTAAATGAATGACTACAATATAAGCATTTATCAAAATTCTGACATCCATTATACAATCATATAATATTATTTTAATTAATTAATTAATCATATAATAAAATTACAATGACTTTTATAATATGGTATGAACAAATGGTATGAATGGACAAACAGACAGAACTATAGAAATCTTAAGTAAATGAAATAGATAAAATCAGTTTGAAATACTGATGAAGGAGAAATACTTTAAGAGTGTTTATTTTTCTAGTTTTGTAGCTTATTTATATTAAGGTTAATAGCAGATTATGCTAGATAGGTCTATCTAGTCAATTCACATTTTTCAGTATGTATGTTGCCAAACGCATTGTGGTCAGTTTACTCTATCTTAACATTGCAGCAATCTTTACATGACATAGTTCTATTTCATTGTGTGCATCTTGGAATTGTGGTACTTGCTGCCGCAGTTGTTACAAGTTTCGCCCAATTGCTTAGAAAATAGAGATTGGTCTATGACTATGATCGCATAACGTTAGTCGGGAGTACAAACGCTTGTAGGTGATAGAGCCACTCTGAAGCTATTACTGGTTTCCGCATGAATGGGTCAGCTTGTCGGGGTTAGTACCACCCGACCCACAGAAACACCAACGTAGAGTAATAGTGTTGGCATTGTTGCATTTTATTCAGTCAGAGAGAGCGCCTGAGCACCACCTCCCTCTCGTCTCGTCTCCTCCCCTCATTCTTACCGCTCTCCTTTTTCCGTACCTCCTATACATGGGCTGGCAACGCACTTGCGAAACCCTTGGTGTTGCTAGTGTTTGTGGACTGCGGTGATCACGTAATATCAAGTCACCCGCCCGTTCGTTTGCCTCCTATGATATAAAAAAAATAAATTTACAGAGCATAATAACAGATGCGATGTGCATCGGTGGCCGATGTGGTTGGGCGGGTGAAGAGCGAAGTGCGTTGGAAGTGGTGGAGGCTGCACTTATACATGCAGCAGCGCCGCCCCTTTGCCTTGACCCTCGACCCGCTGTAGGATTACTTGCAGCGAGATTACATGCCGCTCCTAGACTGTTTAATACACAGCGGATACGAAGACAAGCAAAAAAATTTTCACAGGTTAAAATAATTGGCTAAAGTTAAAGAAATTAGATTTAGATTTAATAACATATATTAATCTGTACTAATATTATAAAGAGGTAAAGTTTTTGACGTTGTGATGTTGTGGCGTTGAAGGGGGTAATCTCAGGAACTACTGGTTCGATTTGAATAATTCTTTCAGTATTATATAGCTCATTCATCGAGAAGGGTTATAGGCTATATATCATCACGCTAAGACCAATAGGAGCGGAGTACAGATGAAAAATGTTTCAAAATCGGGATGTTTTTTCCTTTTGTGAACTGTTGCGTGTTAGTGTTCGTGTATCTAAACCACGCGAACGAAGTCGCGGGCAGAGGCTAGTCAATCTAAATATTTAATGAAAATACAGTTCTTTTGAGGCCCAATAGTATTGGCATAGGACTATAATGACAGAATTTTTAGTGGATTGTTCTTGGATTCTTATTTTTTGTATATAATTGACCTTTTACAGTTTTTTTTTATAACAAATGGAGCCGCCGGGACGCTCCTAGTGGATAAATAATGCTAATGCTGTTTACAACTTTTTAGAAACGAATACCTTTTTAGTGATTTGTTATTCAATTTTTTTTTTTTTTTTTTATAATCTAATTTCAATACATTTGGAGAGTAAATATATAGTGGTGATATTATATAATTATTCAGTTTAGTATTCAATATCCTTGGGCAATCTTTATGTAGTATCATATGCGTAAAAAAGTCCGTAATGGCTATTATATATCAATAATGCATTATCCTGTTTTGTTATTTTACAACAGTTGTTTTTGTAAACTTTTGTAAGTCACTCTATTGTTGGAAAATTTGCTCTTTTGTATCATATTGCTATTTATAAGATGACAATAATAAAATGAATATTCCTTGTTTGTATGATGACCTTGAGTGTCAACAATGTGAACTGTTCTCCCTCTTACACATGTTAGTTGTTACTAATGTTCGCTTGTTCGCACGTTGCGGCAATGTGTCTTCGTGTGCGATTATATTGTTATAGAATTAGCTATCGTCATGGTAGAAATAATAAGTTAGGTAATCAACTATAAAGAAACAATGTTAAATCAGAGGTAGTGTGTACAGAAATGATGTCGTCTGCAGTAGTTCAAATCCCTAGAATGAACTAAAACTTTATGCGAAATAAATCCTCATAGTGGTAGTACCTTTTGTAATGTTCACTTAGATAGAAACTACCCTCAAGTTAAACCTTTTGTAATGTCCACTTGGATTGCAACTACCCTCAAGTTAAATATCCGTCGCAAAGCACATGTAGGTGTATTCCAGCAATTTCACCTGAACGCTTATTTTTTTCAGGTTCTACTTATTACCATTTTAGGCCTCGTCATAATTTAAAATGTGGTGAGATTATAGTGACCTCTATGAATAATTCTAAACTCTTTTTAAATTATAGTAAAATTGTATTTTCCAGGTGGCAGTAAATAGGAAACGGAAATTAGACCAATTTACACATTATCACGGATTAGAATTGTTGGATTTAATACACCGGCAAAGAGCAAAAAATAGTAGACAGTCTGTACCTCATACGCGACTGACATCAAAATATCCGAAAAAACCACCGGAGGTAACAGAAATTACGAAGAAATTTAAGATATTATTATTATACATTATAATTAGTGGTCAGTCAATTACTGTTGTTTATGAATAATGTACATATGGTTAAAGTATAACATTTTAAGTAAAGGTAATCTACTTAATGTGAGTGAGAGAGAGAGAAAACATATATGTATGATTTAAAATAAACTAATATATTTTATTTTATAAAATCTTTTTATGTGTACTTTATATAAAAGTAAAAGTTTTAATAATAACATTGTCTTTATGATTTTTTAGACTATTAGTGTTTCGATTATTTTATACATATAGGCGATTTCACAATTTTATATTTTACCAAATACAGTGTAATAACAGGAACATTTTTCAGGTTCAGGTTTCCTCATAATGATTTCCTTCACCGTTAGCGGATAACGTTACCAATTCAAATTATTAGCTACTAGCTTCTGCTCGCCACTTCGTCCGCGTAGAATAGTAGTAATTTCGCGTTAATGGTATCATTTAGTGGAAGTTCTCAAAATGAAAAAAAAAAATGATTTTGAAACATTCTTCATTGATGCTCCGCTCCTACTTGTCTTAGCGTGATGTTATTGTAACCTTCCTCAATAAATGAGCTATCTAATACCAAGAGAAATCGGACCAGTTGTTCCTGGGATTAGCTCGTTCAATTAAACAAACAAACCCTTCAGCTTATTAATATTAGTATAGATTGTAGGCGAATTCATTGAATTGACATTCCATCAGTCAAATCACTATACTAAAAAGACTTATTCATTTAAAATTAATGATTTTTTAAACTTTATACACAGGTGTTTAAACCTATAGAGCCTCCAAAAATGGAACCTTTACCATTGGCTTTGCCTTCGGAGTTGAGTGGACCGGTGCAATTGGCTCGGGCATACGAGCGACCTCGTCCCACACCGGATTGTCAACCACAGTTGGTCGAAGAGTACATACTGGAAACTGAGAAAACACCTCCTCACGCTGGTGCCGGGTTC
This sequence comes from Antheraea mylitta, assembly GCA_014332785.1. Classification (NCBI taxonomy): domain Eukaryota; kingdom Metazoa; phylum Arthropoda; class Insecta; order Lepidoptera; family Saturniidae; genus Antheraea; species Antheraea mylitta. The sequence continues at coordinate 2,541,113 of JACEII010000034.1, forward strand.
TTCCATATAAAACTGTCGATATTACAAAGGCCGTCCGACCAAGAGTTCCTCGGGGAATTGTATGTGGATAGGGATCATGTGGAAGGAGAGAGAAATGGTGCAGCATGCCGGTTTACATTAGGTATACTCTACATATCTAAATATATAAAATTCCAGTGTCATTATATTTGTCCCAATATGAACGTCGGTCCATATAATGTACAGTACCTACATTATAATTGAGCTATGACTACATGACATTCTGTTCTTTTTTTTTCCTCGAATTGACTATATTATTGACCTAGCAAGGTCTAAAGAGCTTCACCGAACTACTAAGGCGAGCGCTTGAGCTTAAGCTTGAGATTTTATTTGACAACTAGATCAAAGGTGCCCGGCTCACCTTGGAGTATAGAACATTCCTATGCGTAATTATCAATCAGTTGAATTAGAAGTATAAAATCTAATAAGTAGGCTTTTTTTTTTATCGAAGCACGACATAGTGACTGCACTATGCCTGATGTTAGCATAGTACAATCCAAAAACATCGGCAACCACCGTGAGACAGATTATCCATCGCCGGTCGCCGCTGTCATGCCGGCCATAATGACGAAAGTCACCCGGTACTGGATATGCACAGGCTGATCCCGAAACGCGACGCGCAGAAGCGAGTCACTATGACGGGCTTTTTAGCCATATGCATGGTGGTTGCGACCCAGTCAGGCTGTAAAACCCTATCACCTCGCTTTCGCCATTGCCTCGTTCGTTATTCAGCAGGGTGCACCACATGCAGGTGAGGTTGGCTTGGGTGTCTCAAGTCTTAAGATGTTACTCGACACCCCTTACACCCCAAAAGCTAAATTTCTATTGATGTATGTATTTGTCTCTTTGTCAAGAAGCATTTTTTTTTCTTTCATTTTCAAACCATAAAGGTTCTTAACAAAGTTCACTTCAATAATACCATGTCGACAAAGTTGAAAAATATGTGTAAACGAAAGTGTCACTTGTAATATTTATTTTATTGTGTAAAAAATGTTTGCTAAACAAAGGTGACAAGATTTTTTCCTAAAACATAAACCTAGATAATAGTTACATTGCATTGTAGAAGATGAATCTCAGTTAGAGTTCTGTCAATACGTATATTGTTTTGATATTTGATAAAATTAGTTTTCTGAATATTGTTGAGTCTAGAAGTAGGATCTACGCGAATAGTGAACGGGTGCGAAGTTGAGCGCCACAGGCGCAACCCAAGGGGTATTGAAAGATTTATTGGCAATATATATAAGTTAGTTTTTATCTTACTTGAACCTGGTAGGTGATGCTGCGTTCTAGGCTACTTTTAAAAGATTTTTCACATACCAACTGGGTACATGTTTGCGTGAGTTCCTGGATAGTTTAAGTTCACAGTTGGAAGTGGTAGTTGTCGCTGCAATTGGGGTTTTAGGTTTTGTAAAGATTTTTTTGTGTTTAAAAATACAACTGAAATCGATAGTAACCGATTTGGTGCAGACGAAGTTACACGAGTCACCTAGTAAACAATAATTTGATACTAAATTGAGCTCTATGATTTAATTATAGAGCTCGCACTTGCTTAAAGAAACCTTATTTATTTAAATAGAATAGAAAGATCGACGCTTTTCACGCAGATTATGAAATTAAACTCTATATATTGATTAAGACAATTTGTATTTGTTTAAAATTCGAAAATTTATTTAATTTCGAAAAGTAGTCAATTTTCAATTATATTTTCTACTACGTATTACTACTGAGTTGACATATGCTTTTTTTACAAGTATTAATGGATGTTTTTCTCTTTTCTAGGTTCAAGATTACAAGCAAATAAATATATACAACAGTTTACAGAAATATTTACCGAAGAAGGACGTAAATCAGTTAGGATAAAGCACATAGTACCTGGTCAGCCACCGAGGGTGTCATTTACTGGTGGAATGAGAGAACTGGTTAGAAAAGTTAATGTTCTTTTTGTTTTTTTTTTCCTTTATAGTTAACGTTCAAATACAAAAACTTTTGGTCGGAATCATTTTATTTCATTAAAAAGTATGAACTTTACATCTTAAAAAAATATGTGAAAAACTATGCACAACTGTTTGCATTAGATATGTATGTTATGCTATAAAAAGGAACTTATGAATCGTAATAATATTGAATTGTACACAATAAGTTGATAATTGTTTCTCTAATAAAAAATAAAGAATGCTAAATTTCTTTAATCTTGCTAAATTTCATGCAGACTAAGTCGCCGGTAACTGCTAGTATAAACTAAAATTGCCTAAATTTATTTTTATAAGGTCAGCTATCTGTCAGTGAAAGTCTCGTGAAGATCGGTCTAATCGTTTTGGAGATATGTGCGCGAAGCCACGGTCAACAGCTAGTATATATTAAAATTACCTTAATTACATTTTATAAGGTCAGCCATCTGCCAGATAAAGTCCTGTGAAAAACGTTTCAGCCGTTTTGAAGATAGCATTGCGAACAAAGCCGCAGTTAACAGTTAGTCTAATCTAGAGTAGCTTAAGTAACCCGCTGTAATTTCAGCTATCTGCGAGTGATATTCCCGTCAAAACTGGTCCAGCCGTTTCGGAGATTACCCGGAACAAACAGACATACAGCCAGTCCAAACAAAAAATTTAAAAATTGCATTTTTGTCATCAGTAACGTGTATACTTTCATACCTAATCAATCATTTTTTTATATTACAGACACTTCATTTTTATTATATGTATAGATTATCATAATATGTACTCGGATGATCTTGGGTGATTGATCGATTGAATCGTAAACGTGACTTCATTATGTATTTTTGTCACACGTTTAGTATATAATGTATACAGATTGTGAAATCGTAATACGTACTAATAATATAATTGAGAATTTGAGTTTGTCTTTTTGTTTGTTTGTTACGCATTCATATCTAAACTGATTGTCATGTAATTTGGTATACACGTTGTCATGGATACACAAAGAGAATAGGGTATTCAGAACATCTAGAAAAGAACTACTGTTCCCGTACTATACCAAACCGAGCGAAGTCCGGGAAAAAGCTAGTAATTTATAGGTAAAGATTGAATTTTTTTTTTCGAACTCACTACGCTATTGTCCCAGCAAGGTCTTAACAGCTTCACCGGACTACTGAAGATTGAATGTTTGTTCATCTTCAGGGGCAGCAGTTGCTGCTGCAACAGCGTAACGCGGCGGCTGCTGCGGCGGCGGCGGCCGCTGCTGCTGCTAGTAGTGCCGCCGTACAAACGCACACAACCACCATACCTGTTGTGTAAGTTTTATATATTTACGTCCAACAATTTTATCATAATACCTCATTTAATTACTCGCATATATTCTCAACGTTGACGTAGTTTTTGGCGACATCTTAGTATGTCATGTAGTGGCTTTTAGATTTTAGTAGTTTAAAAAAACCGTGATAAATGATATACCAAAACCTTCCTCATAAATCACTTTATCCACTGGCGAATACCGCAAGAAAATCCGTTCAGTAGTTTAAGAGTTTATCGCGAACAGACAGACACGGTAGAGGACTTTTACATGATATAGTTCAGTTGTTGTGCACAAGTGAAGTGCACCACTGAACATGAATTCTGAGATGCCACAAAAATTCCATGGAAAGTTCTAACAAGACAGCCACCATCTTGTTAGAACATTGAGATGATAATATATTATTATTATATACTCAACAATGGGCGTAACAGTCTAATAGATTAGTTGCTAAAAAAAGTGGGAGAATTAATTACCTAATTTAAGACAACATAATTACTTCACAATTTCACGAGCCCTTTATAGAGCTATTGAACAATCCGGTACCTTGTTATCTCTCTTTTAGATAGCTCAGACCTGTTGGAGAATAAAAATATAAAATCATTATACGAATTTATGACTCAGTGGTTAGCGTGATGTAGGTTCGAATCCTTATGAATGAACTTCAACATTTGATTAAGGAGGACATCTATCATCCAATTAAACCATAGCATGGTGGTATCGCTTTTTTAAGTACTGGCTAGCTAACTCCCTTAAGTTGTATATGTATCGCCAAGCACTTGGGAGCCAGTTCCTCAGGTTTAGTGTGTTTACAATCTTAGACTATATCGTAATTAACCTGCAGGTGAGATTGTTAAAATAGAAAAAAAAAACTAAGCTTTTAAAATTGGTAAAACAATTCGCAGAACGACTGCGATAACTCCAGCGCCCAACACTCATACGAATGCTCGTCAGTTACCTATACTGGTGAGTAAACTTATTAATTTTATATAACACCCTAAATATGTGTACTTGTTTAATTATTTTGGTATTAAAATATGTTGTTAAAAAGTAAAAAAATTGTAATCTTTACTGTAAAGTTTCTGAAAAGGGGGAGATCGATAGGAAGCGATAAGCTTTTTCAAAGTGGGATTCATATTGGTAACACACTGGACCAAAATAGACAATCTAATTTGTCTCTGAGAAGTAGGAATCTATCACTGTATGACTTTAGTCTGCATACTTTAGACCTATTTGACCTAGATATAAGTTAAAAGTTAAGTTATGTTAAAACAAGACACTGGCAAATATGTCAATTACGCCTTGCGAAATAAAATGTGTAACTTAATACTGTTCGGAATGAACAATGTTTGTCATTCGCTCTTATCATAAACAAAAAAAAAGTGTTTCGAAAATAATAAAAAATAACGGTAGTGTTGCGTTTGCGTTAGCCATAGGTGGTTTAAAAAATATTTCACATGAAGTTACTTACAAATTTTAATTGTAAAATGTCCGAAATTGAGTTATTATTTTGTAATAAATAACGAAGCTTTGTGACAGCAGACATAACTACAACAAATTGGTAGTGTCGCGTCCGTGAGTGTTACCAGCAATGTAGGTAGCGTGTTTCTAATGTTGGGGTTAAGATATCAACATATCAGATGATGATATTTATACATTTTAATTGTAAAAACTATTTAAATTATTTTTATGTAATAAATAACAAAGTTTTGTGACGGCAGGCACAACTACAACAAACCGGCAGTGTCGCGTCAGTGAGTGGTATCGGCAATGAGGGTAGTGTTGTGACTAATGTTGGGGTTACAAAGAACAACTGAAGTTATTTACAAGTTTTAATTTAAACAATGATCGAAATTATTATTATGTAATAAATAACAGAGCTTTGTGACAGCAGGCACAACTACAACAAATCGGCAATGTCGCGTCAATGAGTGGTATCGACAATGTGGGTAGTGTTGTGACTAATGTTGGGGTTAAAAATAACAACATGAAGTTATTTATAAGTTTTAATTTAAAAAATGATCGAATTTACTATTATGTAATAAATAACAAAGCTTTGTGACAGCAGGCACAACTACAACAAATCGGCAATGTCGCGTCAGTGAGTGGTATCGGCAATGTGGGTAGTGTTGTGACTAACGTTGGCAATGTAGTCGGAACTGTCGGCAATGTTGTCGGAAACGTCGGATCTGTTGTCGGGAATGTTGGCAGTGTGGTCGGGAATGTCGTTGGTAGTGTAAATACGCCCACCGATAATATTGCAATAAAACAAGAACCGTCGCCAACGACGCCACGATTATCGCCACAGGTGTGTAAAATACTACTACAGCATTGGTAAATCTTTTTAGCCGCTCTGAATATGTAACCTTAGGTTTACGCTTGAGCATAATACAGTTAAAAGCCTAATATGTAAAAACAAAATTAAAAAAACAGGGATCTAAATTTGGCGTTTATTTCTCCCTAAGTAATTTCAAGGTTAAACACAATATAATACGTATTTTTTTACTCGTATACTTAAATTTTTGTTCTGCGCTTGTATTATATTCAGAGCGGTCAAAAAGATTTGCGAGGAGTATAATTTTGTTTACTTTTGATTGTATGATATATTTATTAATAAGAGTCAGATGCTATCTAGTGATTTGAAGGAAATGAAGCAAGTAGACATATTCTGTATGAGTAAATAATAGCTGAAGAAGACTTAAAGCAATGGAAACATTTTTGGAAATCAGTTCCAATACCTTGCAAGGAATTGAAGCTTTTGGCGAAGAAAACATCGTGATGGATATATAGAATAGCGGTAGCACTTTTTTAACTTCATATGGTTAGCTACCACCCTCAAGATGACAATTTAACGCCAAGAACTACTCTATAGGTTTGTTTTGGATATGAGTGTCTTTGATAGCCAATTGCTCTCTAAGTATAATGTGTTTATAGTTTTTCACTACATCGCCCTTTAGCAGTTAGGGACATATAATTATATAGAAACAGGACGACGGAGCCTAGCTCGGTTCTTTAAAAAAAATTTTTAATTTAAAATAGAATATTAGGTTTTCCTTACAATATTAGCATCTTTTATATAAAAAAAAAGAAATAAAGATATCTCTCTTTTGCTGTCACTCGGATTCAAACTGGGGTTAGACGGATTTTCTGTAGCAGCCGATTTCCATCTGAGCTATTTCTTATTGAGCTATTTATTATTGTTTCGACAGTGGCGGCGAAATTTACCTTTATATACTAGCTATATTTTGTCATTGCCTGGAAACTCAGATAAAAAGAGTTTTCTATGAATAAAATGTAGCTAGATCGATTTATCGTCTCCGAAACCACCTACATACTAAGTTCCACGGAAATAGCTGACGCCGATTCCGAGATCTTGAATATATAACAATATAAAAATATACAATATTTGCTCATTTCACCTCACTGAATTGAATTACACAATTTATATTACTCATTATATTTAACGAGCTGGTGTATATCCATCCACCTTACTGGATGTAATTTTCCTAAGGTAAATATGATTAAGAAATATTTTAGTAGGCTTAATCAAAATCCGTGAGGTAGATTCTATGTTAAATGTATTCATTAGGATGGGCCAAAAAAAAATACGTTGATAGACAACTCAAAAATTATCTCCAAATATGAGCGCTTCATTTTAATAAGAAAGTCTTCCATCTCTCAAATTTTTTATTTTTCCCTTATTATTGGAAAGAAAAATTAATATTTCGGTATTCAGTATTTAAAAAAAAATGCGACGAAATATTTTTTGGCCCACCCCAGTATACATACATACATACAAAGGTGTATAGTATAAATTTCAAAAATATATTGGAATATATTATTTTAGGCGTCAACAAACCAGTTATTGGCACAACAGTTAACAAATCCACCTCAGCCTCTCAACACACCGAAGATGCAATCAGCAATCATACACATACAGCATCCTCTTATGTCAACTAGTGGCACCTCACAGGTAAGATGTTATCTTGTATTTTCAGAAGGACTGGCTGCACAGTTCACTTTGTGATTATTTCCTGTATAATCAATTTTTTTTTATTTGTTGTGTGTTAGTGTCTGACTGCAATCATACTTAATATTAAGTGAGGTGGCACATGCTAAAGCCTGTGAAGGGACTTGCTCTCAAGTACAGCTTTAAAAACACCCTGTTTAATAACAATAGTACAAAGTCATGAAAATATTTGTACTGTTTGTATTATGAATCAGAAGAATTAATAGAAGTGAGTTTAACATTTATGTAGCTTTTTTTTCAGGTCAAAATTTGTTCGCAATATAATATACTGGGTGAAATTTTAAAGAGATACAATATTCATTGAGATGATAGGTCATGGTCACATTTAATATTTAAAATAATAATATCAAAACAAATACTAATAAACAACAAAGAGATCCTTAGCTAGTTTGTTCTAAAACTTTTAAAAGTATGGATACAAAAGTGAAACGCTCAATGAACGAAAACGGACACATAATGCGCCCAAGCGCGTGACCTCACCGCCTTGGTATTTATTAAACTCGTCAGTCTTTACGTAAACCAAACCGTTAGGAGTATTTATCAGATTTGTTTTTCTCGAGTTAATTAGGTAAAGTATCAAACACCTATTTTTTAATTGATTTAGTACCAGAAACGAGTACTCAGTAACCTCTATGAATATTGCTACTTTTTAAACTTTCACACCGTATCAACGATTAGGTTTTAAGGAAGTAATTATTCTTTAGGTTCAAAATATCCAATACACAACGACAACGGCAACGCAGCACAAGGCGACAGTTACAAAACCAAGAACAACGAATCCGGCCATACACGCTTTAGTAAATAGTCTAATGAATTCAGCGCAACAGTTTCAACAAGGTCTGTAATCTCATTAGAATGAATGATTTATTGAGTTATTCTTTTAAATATACTTTGTAAATCCCTATAATTTGTAATATCCCAAAACAGCCCCTAAATTATGAAATATAACGTTATCAAAATGTATGATTAAAAAAAATGGTTAGTGCAACTCGGTATATGTGATAAGTTTGAGTTTTTGGCGGGATTTCAGTCTGTCATGTAGTGGATTTTATATTTTATTCATAATCTTGTGTTACTTGACTCTGTAAAGTTGGTGGTGTTTTATGTAATATAGTTAGTTTATTGTGCATAAGTGAAGTGAATGGAAAATAATACCACGGAGCATGAAATTTTGAGGTGCCACAAAAACACCCTGGAAGGTTCTAACAAGAGATCCACCATCTTGTTAGAATATTGATTCACACGACGCTTGATATTGAAATGATCGTACGACGCTTGTAATATTATTGACTACGTGACAATGGCAGTAATAATCTGAAAGATTGATTGCCAAAAATAAATTAAAAAAAACTCGGTATATGTGATAAGTGATTTTTTTTGGCTAAGTTGTAATGTAATTTGCTTTATGAATAAAGTGTCCAAATATGTTTGAAATACTCAAAATATTACTGTTGCAAGATAACTATTTAATTAAATATAGAGAGGTACCAACCTAATTGTGTTTGAAGTGCTTTACTCTTGTATATTAGTTAATGTTACGTGTGAATTATTTTTCTAATTCTAAAACACTTATTTATCTCTTTGGATTATAGCATAGTTTTTCCTTTTATCTGGCCAAATAGATATATTTCGTGCTTTTTACATCAAAAACAGATGAGTTAAAATTTTAGCTTCGCCGCTTTTATCTGCTTATTTTATATTTTACTAGCGATTCTGCCAGACGTTTCCCGCCTAGATTATTAAAAAAATCCTTGATGAATTATATACCAAAACCTTCCTTATGAAACATTTTATCCATTAGTGATGAAAATCCGTTTTGAGTTAATCGCGAACAGACAGATGTGGCAGAGGAATTTGTTTCATTTTTTTTCTTATATCATAGGAGGCAAACGAACAGTCGGGTCACCTGATGTTAAGTAATCACCGCTGTCCACAGACACTTGCAACACCAGGGGAGTCGCAAGTGCATTGGCATCTTGTGATGGTGGGGGGGGGGGAGAGAAGGAGGGTGAGGAGAGCTGGGTTTCCGGCGTTCTCACTGACCGAACGAAACGCAACAATGCAAGTACTGTTACTTCACGTCGGTTTTCTGTGAGAGGGTGGTACTATCGCACCGACCCAGTCATGTTGAAGTCGAAATAGCCAGTAATATGTAGTGATAATAATGTCTATTTTTTTTTAATCTAGCGGCGGCGAATCAGAACGCGGCTAAAGCGGCTGTCAGTACGACGACGAGTAATGCGACGATATTGAACCTGCTGAACAGTGCGCCGGCCGCCATGACCCACGCGACTCCCGCCTCCGACAACGCTATCGACGCGCACAAGCTGCTCGGTCGCGTGTCCATCGCGGGAGCGAGAATAATCGCCGCGACCACCGCCTCCCACACGATACCAACGTACACGCAACAGGTAATTCTCCTACTATTTCTCTATCCAATACTAGTTTTCGCTCGCGTATTCGTTCGTATTATATTTCGAATATAAAATTCAATAGTACATTTTTCTGGATTAAGGTTACCAATGTAAATTTTGAATTGAAAATTGAATAGTACATTATTTTCTAGTTTAATGGTACCAATGTACATTTTGAATTTAAAATTGATCGGTACGATTTTTCTGAACGAAATGTTCCAAAATAAATTTTGAATAAGAATTGGACATTAGATTTTTCCTGAACGAAAGGTACAAATGGAGATCTTGAATATAAAATTGAAGAATACATTTTTTCTGGATAAAAGGTACCAATGTAGACTTTTAATAAAAATTGAACAGTACAAGTTTTCT
>JACEII010000034.1:2551205-2620710 GCA_014332785.1 Antheraea mylitta
GGTACCAACGTAGACTTTTAATAAAAATGGAACAGTACAATTTTTCTAGACGAAAGATACGAATGGAGATCTTGAATTGAACTGTAATTTTTTTCTGAACGACAGGTCCCACTATAGATTTTGAATAACATTTGAACATTGAACAGTAGATTTTTTTCTGAACAAAAGGTACAAATGTAGATTTTAGATACTAAATGGAACCGTAATTTTTTTTTTGACGAAAGATGCCAAACTACATTTTGGATTTAAAACTGAACAGTTTTTTTATAGATGAAAGGCATGTTTTGCCCTTTTCGGTACCAGTGACATGGTATAAATATTAGAAATAATCTGCTATCTCATTTTGTAAATTTAGTAGAAGATTTTTTGGTAAGAATAGCGGTAGCTTGTAAAACACTTCCCCGATTTACCGGACGATAAATTCCAGTATCATATCAAAAAACTTTTAATGTCAAAAGGGTGGCTTGTTACACAATGTTAAATGTGATAATGTTTTGCGGAAATGATAACCCTCTCTGTACATCCGCTAAAAATATTATGAACTAATAGGATAATGTATATGTAACAGGATAATGTATTAAATAATTAACTCCATCGAGTTTCTTATTAACTATTCTCTATGACTGGGTTGTTTTCCTAACTCGTGAAAAGTATTTTAACATTCCTAAACATCTTTTTAGGGCCTATATGAGATACATGCATCATAATGTATTATTGTATTACCACCTTACATAAGGTGTCTCTTTTTTTTTTTCGAACTGACTACGCTATTGGCCCAGCAAGGTCTTAACAGCTTCACCGAACTACTAAGGCGAGCGGTTAAGGCACTCAGCCGATTTTATTTAGGCAACTAGCTCAAGGGTGCACGGCACACCTCGGCTTGGCTGTTGCCTGTTACATGCAAACTCGCGACCTATCTTAGCTAACCTAGCTAACTATTCTTATATGTTTGAGGTGTTGAGACGCATATGTGTACCAAGCATACACGCCTCAACAACCACTCCATATATTTTTTATTGCAAATTTGGGTTTTTTTCAGTTCGATAAGGAAAAAAAAAAAACCCTTCCACTTCCATGTGTAAGCGTGTAGCGTGCACGTATGTGGGGGTGATCGTGTAGTGTTGTAGCAGTGATGTAAATTTTTGTGCATAAGGTGTCTTCTAACGACATCCTTCTATCAATTCCAAACCTGCTGTAATATTGAACATTCTATCCATTGTACCAGACGGTTAGTGAGTGTTGCGAGTATCATTAAAAAATGCTTCTTCACATTAGGGATGATCGATATTCATCGACGCTGAATAAACATTGATGTTTAGCTGGAGAACATCGATATTTTGTCATCGATGTTTTGATCTCTAAAACATCGACATGTCGATGTTATGGGATTAAAGTATCGAAATGTCAATAGATATTTAGGGTCATCTAGCGTTGGATGTACTAGCCAGGGACTAGATAACTATCAAGGTTAGTTATCTCACACTAGTCGATACTGATGAACGTAATCGAAATAAGTCGTACATCGTTTCATAAGGGAAAAAGGGTAAGAGAGAGGTTGAGAAAGCTTCCCCTGAAAACTATTTTGCTGTTACTCTTTGAGTAATTGTGGGATGTACTCAAATTTATAATTATAATTCTGTCATTACTTAATAGCCCTTTATTACTTAATATAGAGAAGCATAACGATATGTAGATTATATTCTAAGTACTCTAAATGCTAAGAAAATTCTCGATAAAATCAGTTCAATTGTTTTGAAGATTAGCTCAAGAAATAAACATACATTTCAATTTTAATCTATAATTTTAGATTTGTTTGCCGATGGCAATCCATCAATCTCTTTGAAAGCTCTGAAAATATTAAGTTCAGGCATGCACATAATACTGTCGAGAGTTTAATATAAAACGAAATTTGATATTATAGGGGCTTACAATCTCAATTTATCTATCTTTTACTTAAGAGTTTATTCACATAATTAAATACGTATTTATACTTAACTTTTTATTCTGCGGATCTATATTCAGAACGGTTAAAAGTCGATCCATAACAAACTCTTATATCGCATTTAGTCCACGTGTACCTTCGTATAGAAATATAGCGTATTTATCCAGTTTTAAAACAGCAATATAGTATGAGTTGTTCTGCATGGATGATACTGGGAATTTGTTATTATTTGAATAAAATCAGAATAAGGTAGAGAAATGATAAGAGTGAACAAAAATATAAAATGTTAATGTTATAATGCAAACACTGAATATGGTTAAAATTGTTTAGCTAGCTAAAAGTATATATAGTATAAGGCTATTACGATAATTGTTAACCACTGTACCATGATGTCAGTCAAATACTCAGGAATAGCAACTAGTGTAAGTTCTGACGTTACGGTACTGTTGATTTTTTTAATGATTAGAGTGTTGACATGTGTCACAGAAGTGACAATTGTGCTTGTCAAATAAAAGTCAGTCGTTTGTGAAGATGGATCAGGCGACTCGCCGGGTGATTAGTATAGGGTTTGTTACCAATGTGCCGTGATGTCAGTCAAATATCATATTTTTTTAATGGACCAGGTGTCAACATCTATCCGCAGAAGTGACAATAAGGCTCATCAAATAAAAATCAGTTTGTGAAGATTGAATAGGTGACTACTACTACCTCTGAGTCACAAGGTCTCTGAAAGACTTATAGCAGTGTTTCCCAACCTTTTTAGGCCACTTTTTTAGGCCCCACCTTAAAACTTCAAAAAAATTTTATACCCCCCCATACATAATGTTTAACCTTTAAAAATTGTTTTATACCCTTCACAAATAAGTTATAAGTTTCGAAGTTAATAAGAGATAAGTTTTATGAAGAAATCACTGTGAAATTGTTATCAAAACATCGTACGTAAAATTTCAAAACATAATGAAAAACTTACTTCATTTGATGACTCTAATTACCCAGTTGATATTTTGGTAACGTCAAACGAAACTATAGCTAATAAAAATTTACAGCTTTTTTTTAAGAGTTTGCCTTTTTTGTTAAATTCATCACCGATAGCCAGCATTGCATTTAAATAACCGAAACCGACATGGTTAAAGTCATGTCAAGTCCATTTTTAAATTACCCCTATAACTATTAAATTGCCCCCCTGAGGGGCGTGGGCCCTACGTCGGGAAACACTGACTTATAGGAATGGGAAGTTGTGTAAAGTAGGTCCTCGGAGTACTCTAGGGTAATATATTTAAATGTTTAGGGTGTCGGTGTTCAAGTAATGAGTGGATATACGCGCGAGAGCGAGCCGACCAACGTGTCGAATAGTGAAAGCGCATTGTTGGAACGCCTCATGGGCGCCGAGACAGCGACTGTGCCTGCTTCTCAGCCGCAGCCTGTCTGCCATTTGCAGGTCAGCGATGCGACTGTGGTCTTGCCTTGCTGATGTAACAACATGCCCTAATAAACTAGTTTGCATTTAGATTTCGTGTGAAATGATTTATGTTGTTTGCTTTATACACGTAATTATTTAAATAGAAAATGGAGTTTTAGCGAAGAAATCGTTATCGCTATGTAGAGGTTTACAAATACAGTAAAACTTATTATTGGTAAAAAAGTATCTTTAGAATCGGGAACATGTCAAAAAAACAATCTCAAAATTAATTCAATTACGTAACGCACATAAAATTACATTTAAACATCTTTCGATAGTCACTACAAATTGGCGAAAATTTGGAAAAGGTTCTTCAGAAGCCTATTTTCAATTTATGAAATAACGTATTTAGGTGTTAATTGTGTCACTTATGTCTAATTAAATACAGTTTGACTGTAATGTATCTAATATAAAATTACCTGTATTGTTTCATCGTAAATGCATGTTATTAGTTATTGATGTTTTGTAGATTGCTCTGTTACAAAAATATGAACAAACTGAAAGTTCCGAGTTGACTGAACCTGTTTTTGCATGTATCAATGTGTTAGTTGTGTTATTAATGTTTAATTTTGATATCTGTATGCTTTGAAATAAACGATTGTTTTCAGGGATTAAGTTTAGCATCGTTGCAAAGTCTCCAGGGAATCCAGGGTTTGCAGAACGTCCAAGTGACGATACCAGGTCTTGCGGCTCCGATCTCATTATCCTTAAATATGTCCGGTGCACCAAGCGGACTGCTTGTCTCCGTACCACCGACGACTTCTGTAGTTCTTAGCAACCAGCCTTCAGTCCTATCTTTACCTATAGGTGAGTCTTTTTTAAAGGTCTTCTTGGCAATTTATATGTTAGGATTACTTGATAATAAGTTAGAATTTTTGTATTTTAGTTCAGAAATTTTCAACGTATATTTTTCAAAATTTACTTTGTGATGCACTCGGGTCTATTATACCCTAATGAGATGTCCACTCGTTTGTGGCGGTCCTTATGGTTAGGTTATGTATTACTAAAAGCATTGATAATTTTCCGATAAATAACATCTGTTTCTACATGCAAGTGCAGAAAGTGGAAAATACTTACTATTATAAAGAAAACGATCTGTACAGTCACGTCTAGTAGTCCGGTGAAGCTGTTAAGACCTTGCTAGGTCAATAGCATAGTCAGCTCGTGAAAAAAAACAATCACGACTTTTAACTTCTAATATTTTGTGATCATAATTTTTTTGTAGGTTTCTTACTTCTATTGCTCCTCGTGTACGTTTTGAAATATAAGATGAAATTCTCATCAGCAGGACAATGGCCTACTTACATGTAGTAAATCGGTGATAAAAATTTCTAAAACGTAATTAAAATTTGACTTGATATTTTTGAAAGTTTAAAAAAAGTTTAAAGGTATACAAAGATGTGATAATGCTGAAGAATTTAGTTATTGAAAATATTTGGAACAATATGACTTCTTTTGTGTGCGTTTAGCACATCGATGCGTCATCACACTGTTTTATCTATTAATACTTCTTTATTAGCAATATTTGTAAAAAATTCTAGATTATATACCATGTTTGTGCTCCGTGTGGGTGATGCATTGAGTGTCAAAATATCAACATTCTATGTTTTGATAGAGAATAAGTAACGTAAAAACATTTATCCATGTAAAATGTTAGACAGGTAAATAAATAATAAAGAATCCAAAATCTTATAACGTCATCTAGTGTTATATCCCATAAATGATTAATAATAAAATTTCTTCGAAATATTAATTTTATTTTTGGCAACAATGTTCCAGATTATTACTGTAATTGTCGAGTAGATAATAAAATTACAAGTATCTGCGATAATTTCAATGATCTAACCCGACGATTGCCCCTTAGTTACAATTTTTCGGTAGTTCAGTGGCATCTCAGAATCTATGCTCTGTGGTCCATCCAATTTACTTATGGACAATAACCGAACTATATTACGTAAAATGCTACATATTTTATGAAATATAGATTCAAATATCACAAGATTATGAATACAATATAAATACCACCACATGAAAGACTAAGAGCCCGCTAATCAACTTCTAGTGCAATGTTACAAGTTACAGGGATTTTTTTTCATAACTTTTTTTCGAACTGACTACACTATTTGCCTGACGGGTCGTCACAGCTTCGTTGGACTAAGGCGAGCGTTTCTGGCTCTTCATCACTTGGCAACAAGGGCTTGGGCTGTTGCCTTGGATGTCTCGGTTTAATTTTTTTAATTGTTCATCATTTTAGAATTTCGTTATAAATCATACTTGAAAATAGAATGTAAAGAAGTGTTCAGATTGTCGTGATATAGTTTCAGCGCAGCTGATGCAAGGGGGTGTGAAGGGTGCGGTGCGGGGAGGGGCGGTACAGGTGGTGCGTAGTGGGAGAGCCGCGCGTCCCTCCCCCCGCGCCGCCGTCCGCCCCGTGGGACCCGCGCAGGCGATGGCGGCGCTGCAGCCGGTGACGCCTCACGCGCCCTCCTCCGCGCACCTCGTCACGCAGCACCCCTCCCCGCACCCGGCACAGCATCCAACGCCTTCGCATTCGCCTGCCGCTACAGGTACTTTTTTGTTATACAGGTTGACTGATTAGACAGTAGCAATATTTATAGAGGATACTCTGCACTCGATTCTCGTTCTAAATTGATAACAAAATGGGTGCTTAATATTTGACCCAATTATATAGAAAAATACAAATATTATACGGTATCCTCTAGACGTATATGTTAAAGCACAGTGTCAATGACCGTCGGGTGAATTCACTTTCATCTAAAAGGGAATGTCAGGAACAAAACAAAAGGGTTTATTGTAAGTTTTATTATCGATAGGTATTAACGCCCAGTTGTCCCACTTAGCTTTAGGCACTAGTCATGACACCTAGATATTCATCTAGAATCTTTTGAAAGTCTAGAAAAAATCTTAATTTAGGTTTTCTTTGTTGTTTATTAATATTTGTTTTGATATTATCACTTTATATGTTAAACATGACCATGACTTGTGATATCATAGAATACTACGAGTGTTTAACTATTCCCGTGAAATATTATAGGGAACAAACGAACAGGCGGGTCACATGATTATATGACATAGTCATGGGTAAGTGGTCACCGCCGTTCATAGACACTAGCAACACCAGGGGAGTCGCAATTACGTTGCCGGCCTGAGTATGGGGGAGAGGGGCGGGCGGGAAGGTGGTGCTCCGGCGTTCTCACTGACCGAACGAAACGCATCAATGCAAGTCGATACTTCATGCAGTTTCACGTCGGTGTACTGTGGGTCGGGTGGTAATACCCCGGGCGAACTGACCCATTCATGTTCAAACCGGTAATAGCTTCAGCGTAGCTTTACCACCTACAGCACAATAATATGTGAATGACCTTTGTAAAATAGCATAACCGATTATCTATAATATAAAATTGTGTTGCTAAGCGCAAATCTCGAGAACAGCTAAACCGATTTCGCTAATTCTTTTTTTGTTGTGTTTGATATTGTCAGGAGAAAGTTCTTATGCAAAATGCTAGTGATATATAGATAAACAAATATTTAATGTAATGTTCTTTAATTGACTTACAGGGACCACACAGTTCATAACTCAGGCTCAAGCACAAGTGTTAAACGCACACCAAGTGCGGAGAAAATCGAACGCGGACAGTTCATAGTAAACGTTAAAATCTATCCCACTGCTCCTTTAGTTTTTAATGAACTGTACATACAAATAAATAATTTATTTTAAAAAAAGAACAATTTTTAAGTGATCGCGAATATTTCGATAATTTTCTGCGCATGTTGAACACGTGTCTACAAGTGTTAAAATCGACAGACGGACAAGGGACATTTACATACATATATATGTATTAAGTGAAATATGAATTTTGTTTATTGCAATATGTTCAGAGTATGCCTGATGAAATCTTATTATAATGTATGAAAACTGAAAATTCCAATTTATTAATTTTAAAAGGTTTTAAGAATTCTCAAAGTCGTATTTCATTTAACATGAATAACTAAATGAATTTGCATTATGAATTAATTGTGTTGTATGCATTTTATTACTTCTCCTATATCTACTTAACGTATTCCAATCTTGTATTTTTTTTATTATTTTTTAAAATATAAAAAATCTAGACGACTTTGAAATGACGATCGTCTTATGATCATGACATTAAAAAATGTAAGTGAAAATAGTATGTTATAATCGTACTTCGTACGGACTTGTGAATATCGATATTATGCTAGTTTATATTTCTTGTTGGATTTTATTAACAAATGTAAATATCTAGATTTATTATTGTGGCTCTAATAAGATTACTAACAAGCCATATATATTGTAGAAATTCTCAAAAAAATTACACAAATACATTTAAAAAAAACATCGTTGGATCGAAGTCTAAATATATATACATACATGATAAAATCACTAGATAGTTTACGATGTAGAATCGTGACCTGATCAGTATTAAAATCATCGCTCTATCGAATGTTATTAATCGTTTTAAAATAAATCTAAGTACAATAATTTTAAAACAATAATTTAAAATTTATGTTATGTATGTTTTGTTAATTGTTGCCAACGTCACAGCAAACTAGGTCAGATACAAATATAGTAAATAGATATACATATGATTACTGTCCAGTGGACTAAGTTTATTGATACAAAGTTATTGCTTTGTTATTTATTTACATGCATATATATATATATATATATATATATATAACACTAAGTCAAGGCGATATTTTCATCCTCTGACTAAACTGGAGAAAGTCATGACTGAACTGACATATTGTCTATTAATTACTTGTGTTTAGTGCATATCCAAAATGAATGTTATAGTATATCTTGTATCAAACTTTATGACTTGTCTGAAAATACCCCGAGCGCAAAGTTAGTCTTAAAAATAGTCTTTATTACTCAAGAGTTAAGCATATGTTGAACACATGTTTATAAAAAATGATCAGAAAACAGTAACAAACTTTTGTTTAAGGATAAACACGGTTTAAACACTATTTAATTCCGGAAGTTGTTTAAGATGACAGCTTATTTAATTTGTTATGATTTATTGTATTTCTGTTTGCTTCTATGTAACGGAATATTTTAAATATGAGAGTGAATTGAATGTTTGCTATTCAGAGCTACCTAAATAGAACTTTAAACAAGATGTTTAGCTAGACGCTGATTAACAAGCTTCTATTATAAAACAACGATTTAAATTTTGTACACTGTTTAGAAAAAAACTTTATGTTTAGACGTGCTTAGTTTTGTTTTGGTAAGAAAACCGATTTTTCTCATTAATATTAAGATTTAATGACAAAGAGCAATGAAATACATAATTAACTATGTGCGAATAGACTTTATATTTCATAGTAAATAGCTAAATAACAATATTAAAAACCAAGTTAACGCTAAACAACTATTAGCAAGAATCGCAGGCCATTATGTAGCTCGATTATATGTACCGAAAGAAAAGTGCGTATTTGCGAAAAGCAATTTATGTGAGTGATATATCATATATCACTGCTATTTTATAGCCGTGTATACAAAAAGCGAAAAAAATATCCAATTTTTTGGAAACATAAATAAACAGATTTACATAAATACGTACCGATGTTTTGAAATACAAACAAAGACTTGTACAGAATCTTCAAAGATATACCTGCCTTAAACTGTTTCTTTTAGCCGTGAATCAGCCTTTGTATCATATTATGATCAAATGAATATAAAACACCTGCTAACTTTGTAGTCCGCTGAAGCTGCAAAAACCTTGCTGGGTCAATAGCGTAGTCAGTTCGAGGGAAAAAAACCCTGTTAACTATGATACGAGTATGATTTAATTCTGCCACGATTAGTTAATAGGATTCATATACCTGTTATACAAGCAAATGAATTCACTTTTGCACTTCCATCGTGTAGTGACTTTATATTTGAAAAAAAAAATCCGTGTCAATCTGACAAAAAATAAAATCCCTATAGATTGTTATACTGCACGAGGTTTTGGAGGAGAAATTTAAAGAAAGGTCTATCACTTAAAAACATTTTGTAAATGAAAATAAATTTACGCACGGTGACGTAAATTTTTGTTACTTAGCTTATGCTATATTATGCTACATTAAATAGGTTGCTATTTAATATGACAAATAGCAGTGATAAAATAATAATTTCAATAATATATCATTGAAATACGGATAATTTATTATCTATTTGCAAGTAGGCGTGCTGTTCCCGGACCTCTGTGTCACTCAGTTGATACCTATAATTTTCCTCCACCACACGCCCTCTTATGCGCAATGGTCATAAAGTCTGACGCGAAATGTATATTATATTAAAAATGGTATTTTGATGGTATTCATTACTTTATGTATATACTTATTGCTATTAAGTCGATTATCAGATAAAACAGTGAAATCTATGAAATTTGGATAATCCATATTAATAGTATAAATATCAATGAAATATAGAGATTTTTGTAAAAATATGCGAAAGATCAATATTTAAAGTTTGCAGTTATGTCTTAAAACCGACTCGATCTAGTTACCTTTAAGCATCACAAGCACTGGTAGTTTTGAAGGAATCTTTCTCTATTCTGTTATTCTTTATCGATAATAGAATTCTTCTCTGTTCTATTCCTTATCGATTATGGAATTCTTCTCTGTTCTATTCCTTACTGATAATGGAATTCTTCTTTGTTCTGTTACTTCTTATGGATAATGAAATTATTATGTATTCTGTTATACCTTATCGATAATTGCTGAAGTTGAAAACACATGATTTGTGGAAGTTTTCTTGAAAGTATTTACTCGTCCAAGAAGACAGCTTTACAAGTTATTGGTTATTATTGCTTAATGGTGTCAAATCACGGTGTTGTCACAAGAAATGTTATGATTCCTAACGATATTATGCAATGGGTATATTTTATACGATTTTGACGACTGCAGTATTTTTTGTGTTCGTTCAAACTCTGAGATTTAATTACCTAATATATATATATATATAAAAGTTATTATATTCACAATTAGTTACTTTTCTATAGCTTGTATCAATTTCTTAGCTATTACTATGTTCTAAAAAATAAATTTTCGATGTAAAATTTTTCTCTAGTCGTTGCTATCAGAAGTAAGACGTCTACTATGATTTTGTATATTCAAGGCGGTTTGTAAAATTCCATGGTTTTTATTTTGTCACTTTCGAAACAACTAATTCCTCTCAATTTCTCTTAAATTATTTGTCTAAATTAAATTTTCTTCCGATTTAGAGAAATTGATCGAAACCATGAAATAAAATTGGGATCAATGGAAGTTCACAATGAATTGTTGTAAATGCAATTTAGTTTGTAGGAAACGAAGTGTTCTACTTGCGGAGGGTTAATGTTCTGTTGACGTTAATTGTTTAAATATTAAACGAATAATGTCATATTGCAATGTCGTGTCGACGCAATGGGAATAATTTTGATTTTTAGTAACTTTTTTCTATGAATTTCGTTAAGGAAATTAGCCATCGGCTGGCTAAGGTTGACTGGACATTGGTCGGTCATAGCTTGTGTTTTCATAAATCGGTACCCGTAGGTTTATTACGTCATTTATAAATTACGTTCAAACAGTACTTCTGAATTCTGTTAGTCAGCAAATATCATAAAAAATTGAGAAAGAAATATGAGAAAAATTTTAACGCGCAAAATTATAGTTTAGTAGATTACAGCGGGCACTATGTAATTGTTAATTATTATGTTACCTATATCTATATATATTAAATAATATATAAATGTCAATGCACCTTCTATACCGATCTAACATTTATTTGTAAATATAATTGTATATTTCGGTTATTGCCTTTGTTATATATTTATTTAAATTAACGAAGTGTGTTCATATAAGCGTGGCGACTAAGTTATTTAGAAGCTATGCTACACAATCCTTGTGCAATTATTTCCATTGACATTAGAAACGTGTTTATGACGATTGTGGTTTTGTTGTCTAATGTCGAACAATAATCTACATTAAGATTATATTATGCCTTTAATAAAACAATCTCTTTCCGGAATGGCCTACAGTTATGTCACAGTGGGAGCATTGAATTGAAATAAATATATGAATCTTATATGGATTTTATATAAGTTATATCAAGTCAAATAAAATTCAACGATAAAATGAACGCATGAACCGATCATGTACCGTGTCTTTTACTATTTATTCTATCTTTCTATCAAGGGTCAAAATTTTAATTCCGTCCTTTTGGCGTCGGAAACTTTACGTTGAAAAAGATTTCATATAAAACGTTATGTTATAATTCGACTTTGGAATTATACTGTCATAATGTCCAAAGAGGATTTACTGCAAAAAATAAGTTTTGCATAGAAATAACTAGCCCATATTCCCGAAAAAAGTGGAAAAATATTCTCGCGGTAATTTATTTATATCAACAATTTCAACTATCTCTATTTATAAATTTCTTTTGTACGTGTGTATGTCACTGACCTCCTAAACGCCTGGACCAATTTTGATGAAATTTTTTGTGAGTGTTCAAGTGGATCCGAGAATGGTTTGGATTCACAATTGGACCCGGTAGGTGGCGATGCGGTTGACTTTTAGCATATTTTTTATTATCAAGGCAAGACAACGTCTGCTAAGATCGATAGTTTTGTATAGATTAATAAGTATCAGAGTTCTATAAATCTTGAAATCAGACAAGGTTCAAGGTCCTGTTACGTATAAGGTCATGATGGGAAGAGACATTGTTTTATTGTTTATGGCCTAGATAACATTTAATTGCTAGGTGTGTTGGGTTGCTAATGCGGTGTTCTTACAAAAAAAAAAAACGTATTAAATACTTGCTTTAAAAACGTTTCATACTAAATGCACCGCGCTCCCCAGAGGCAAGCTCGTGCTATCCTTTTTTCGCAAGTCTAACCTAACCTAATTAAAGCGAGACAAAAAAGCAAGATGGCGAACATTCAGCGAGCGCGGTGAATTTAAAACGTAACCTATTTAAAGCAAGTATTCAATACGTATTTAACTTTTTTGTAATAACACCGATGTAGTCGAATAATTGTGCGAATTGTTGATCTCATTTGTTAATGGACATGTAGCTCAATGTGTAATTAGATGTTTGTTTTTGTAACATAAACTTTATGTCAAACATGCTATATTTTAAGAGATAATCAAATTATTGTTGTATATATTTTAGAGTGAAGATTTTTATAGATAACAGGATATTATTATTTTCAATGGTTGTATGGATGTTTCAGTCGCGACAACGTTGTAAATATATTAGTTAAGATGTAAATATTAATTTAAACGAGATGTGATATGCATTCTGACGATTATAATACGATAGTGTATAATAAAGTTTATATGATTACGTTGAAATGGAATTTATGTATAGAACTGATATTGTCGTGAATGGATTGTTCAAGTGATTGACGTTTCAAACAAATAAAATAACTTTTACACTGATAAATGTATTTGTCACTGTACAATAGGTTTGTCATTACAGTTAATTATTTTTGTAAGAATATGTTTGTTGTTTATAGGTGGTAGAGCCATGCTGAAGCTATTACTGGTTTGAGCATAAATGGGTCAGCTCGCTCGGGGTAGTACCACCCGACCCACGGAAACATCGACGTAAAGTAACAGTGCTTGCATTGTTGCGTTTCGTTCGGTGAGTGAGAGCGCTGGAGGGCCACCTCCCTAACCTTCTCTCCTCGTCCCCCTCCCCCCACTTGCCCCCAAACAGGATGGCAAAACACTTTCAACTCCCCTGGTGTTGCTAGTATCTATGGACGGTGATGATCATTTAACATCAGGAGACCAGCATTTTCGTTTGCCTCCTATGATATAAAAAAAATATATGTTCACTGTAAACGATACTGCTTGTCTATTTCACTATATTTGCGCGAGACCCTTTTTTTTTTGCTAAAATAAAATTAGCTTACGCTGTTGCTACTTCAGCTACTTGCCAGTGGAAGTCCAGTCATAATATGTTCAACCGTTTCGGAGAATACCCGAATTAAACAGGCATACATACAAACAACAATTTTTATAATTGTCTTATTTTGTTATAGGTACCTTACACACTTTAATATGTATTTAGTAAAAAAGATTTTGTTTTGAGATTACAAATAGATACTTCAATTTTATTTGCGTGTGTAGATAATAAGGATTCAACGGATGGATGCACGTCGTTGTTACATTTTGACTTCCAGTAAGTGTTTGACTAATTGTAAATATTACATTTATATCTTAGTCAGCTTTAAATGCCCCACGAATGAACAAAACTTTTACTCAAGAGGTTGTACGCGTTTAGTGAACATGTCAGGTTATGATATCTTCGCGATGCTAAACACTGAGAAAATGTTTTGTGTTCTTCGCTAATTGTATGTTCTCTTCGTCATTGGTCGATAATTTTATTTAATTCAAATTAATATATCCAATAAGTCAGAAAATTACCACTTTATTTGTTCTAAAATGGACCAGATTACTGAAGTAAATTACAAAAGTAAGCAATGATCTTTTCCCAACGCCTACCCACTTGCTTACGTAAACATTTATCTAAATCTGTTCCGGTTTAATAGAGAAATCTAGGTGAACCCTCCATCCTCTATGTCATAAAAAATAAGCAAATCAGGGACCTCCAACCCCATCAGTGTTTACGTAATACTTGAATGGCCCCTAAGTTTATAATAAAGTTAAGAAGTAAATAAATCTATCATTGGGATTAGGTATATTGTACAACTGTGTACAAGTCAACTTTTTATGTATTGGTGTTCTACTGACTTTCGGATACGATGAGTGTGTTTTATTTTCTATTTATTCTTTGATAAACCCATATCAATAAGTCTAGGTAATAAAACCACATGATAGTTTGGTTAAAAAAGTATGCCTTTTTATTCTTTCAAATAGTCTTCATCTAAATTTTATAAGAACATTGGACACAATCGAAGCTTTTTACCGATAAATAAGTATAAATAATTTTATATTCACATAAATCGTCTTATTTATACATACATTACATTTATTTTTAATATCAGTCCTTTGAAAAGGTCCATTCCTCCCTGCAAATTAAATATTATTTACACAGCGATAGGGATTCGCGACTACCGTACCGTACATACATACATACATCAACAATTATTAACAGTTAATAGAGACTATTTACAAAATATATTTTCACGATCACACACAGAATCATACGTCGCCGCTTGCGCACACATTGAGTTTACAGTCGCACATAATATGTATCATTTGGCATTTGGATGGCGGCACGTCACTAGCAAGTATCGTCCCAAGCGAGCCACCACGGTGCTCGACAATCTTCACGCTTTCGTCGCCTGCGTTCGGCACGATCCGATCGCTTCTTCAGGAAGCGCACGTTGTACGGGTCCTCAGCTAACTCCGGATATCGAGCCACGTCGTGAACGTATTCTCCTTCGTACCCAGCTACGGAGCCTGCCTTTTGAATTTCATCTAGTTCAGCAGCAGACCAATCAATGGAGCCGCCGAATCCGTTGCGTAAAGCTTCGCGCTCGCGATGCCATGCTTTTCGAATGGCGGCAGCGCGAGCGTGATGCAGTAGGCGTTGTTTCTCACGTTCCGCACTGGTCCCATATCTAAGATTTACAATACTCGTTCTTCCGTGTATCTTCACGTCCGCGTAAGAACGTCCGCTTTCAGTCACTTCATGGAACGTTACGTTCAGTTTACCCTGCATACGTTTTAGTTGTTGTTTGTCATCAGCGGCGCGCCACGTGTCTTCTTTAACAAAGTAAAAGACGTCTTGCTGATCGCCGTGGACGACGAATGAAAATGGTAAAAGATGAGATCTGTTGAAAACGGATGTATACACATCACGATAAATAGCGTTAGCCGAAGGGACGGCTGTGACGACTGCTCGGCCTCTTGAGTTCCGTGATACGAGAATACCACGTCCAAATGGTGGCTCGGAATCTGAGCCTATTCGCTTAGGAGCTAAATTATTAAGTGAATCAGATTTTAAAGCCGACATTGTTGGAATAGAGAGGCTACGGAAGTCAGCTATTCGCTTATTTGACATGTGGGAAAGAAAGCCAGATTCGATAATAACACTAGGAAGTAAGGACATGGCAGAGGGCAAGCCCGGGCCAGTCTCAGCGGGCGCGGTGCCCCATACAGGTCGTCCGAGTGGTATACTGGGTAGAACCGATCCTCCAGGTAGTTCATCCGGATAGAGCTGCGGTGCCAAACTTTTCGTTTCATATCCGAGTAATTTTAGCCACGCCAAATGATCTGAAAATATTTGTTAATTATATTATTATGTGATGTTGAGATTTAAGGTATTTACTTTTATTTTTATTCTATTTTATTTACCTGTTGGCTTTTTGTTCTGCGGTCTGACATTAATGGGATCATTGCCGTTAAATCTGTAGAGGTGTAATTGAGCTGGGCTGTGTATACGTTCAATAAGATTCTCCCAAAGTGGTGACATCCATTGTCCTATTAAAGGATCGTATACTTTTCCGTTAGCCATATGTACTAGTGAAGTTACTTGGTCTAATAAACCTCCACAAAAGTCCACAGGCAAGTATAAGTATGGGTTCGAGTCATAAACTATATGCCCATAAGGTGACCGCATTATTTCTCGAATACCTTCCCCATACTGATTAAATATCATTACAGGAGTTCCGCACTGATCAGTAGCGATGTAATATTTGTGTCGAGCAACCTGAAATAAAAATGACATATAATTCATAAAAATGATAAAATCAATTATGTAATAGTTAACTAATACTTAATTTTAGTTTATCTTCTTACCTGAGTATAAATCAAATGCCCTCTATCGTCATAAACTAGAGTCATAAATCTGTTTTCCCTAGGTGAGTATATATGGCTAACTTCATGAGGTTTTTCTTTGTTGGTGTAGAAGAATTGCGTTACGTTGCCAAAATTGTCCTTTCGGGTTGAAAGTCTGTAATTACAAAACCGATAATCAGATCAAAATTCCTAACAGAAATAATTAATTTTCTCTTTGTTACTGATATAATCCTACCTATCAAGGTGATCATAATAATAGCGAACATCAAATCTTCCACGTTTTGTTGCTCTGACTAATAGCCCTTTTGAATTATACTGGAATCTTTCCTCTCTAGCATTTTGGGAAACAAGACCTCGACTGTCGTATCTGTACTGTCCTTCACCAAACTTTATGATACGATCCATATCATTGTATTCCATAGGGATAGTGTTCCCTCGGTAGGTTAGAGACAACATGTTCCCGTTATCGTCATACCTAAAGCCCCAAGGTTCTTGAGCTTCCACACCAGTTAACTGGCCATCGCAGTCCCAGGTGTAGTTTTTCACATTGGTATAAGTATTAACACCGACATTACGTGTATGCGTCCGTGTTTGAGATATTCTTCCATGGTTGTCATATGAAAATTCCATTCTGAATACTTCCATTCTATGAATGTTTACCGAAACTTCTTCCTCCAAAAATTGTTCATTTAACGTACGAGAGAACATTGCAATGCCGTCATATACAGAAGTTTCATTCCATTTTTGCTTTGATACAGTGAATTGACCTAAAATTTCTGGAGCACCAGTTTTGCTGTTGTAAACTATGTGGTATGGAATTAAAGTTTGGCCTCCAATCCTTCCTTGTACGGATGTTATTCTGTAATTATTGTCATACTCGTAAATTATTTTAGCATTACTTAAACCAGTTTTGGCACCATAATCTAATCTCTCTTCAGTTAGCAGGCCGCCGACATAAGTGGACTCCCAACGGTAGTCTACATCACGATCAACATGTAATATTTCTGAGGGAAGTCCGCTATTTTCTGAATAATGAATTTGAGTTTGTCCATCACCGTGGATGACCTCGGAAACCTTATTTGTCGTGAAGTAACGATATACTAGCCGTGCTCCATCTCCCGGGAACACTGTTTGTAGAAGTTCACCAGTATGAGAATAATGTTGTAAATATTTTTTGGTTGATCCTGGAGGTGTATATGTGACTCTTAAAAATCCAATGGATGGTTGAACGCTGAATGAGTGGTTTGTAGCTGACGGCAATATTACATGAGTTAATCCACCATCTTCGTCGTATAAATATTTGAAACTTCTTTGGCTTGCTAATGTAATTTTGGATACTAAATTCCCTTCATTGTAATAAATAAAAATAGTTCCATCTTGTGGACTCGTTATTTCTGATAACATTCCATGAGGATCATAATTGTATGTTTCTTCACTGTACCCCCATTTCCATCCGTTAATTCTGTAGAACCTGTCATACGATATGTTCAAGGGTACACTAGCTCCGTGGGGATTAAACGATAACGGTAATCCAGCCACGTCATAAGCAATTGTAAATAGCGGATTTCTATCGGCGTTGAAAAATGTTTCTTTGCTCTTAAATTGGTCAAATTCGATTATGAGAACTCTGGAATCGTTAACCCATATTTCGCGATTTAATGTCTGTTGTGGATTTCTTACATCACCTACTAAGGTGTACAAGGAATACATATTGTTGACAAGTCCGTCACCAAAAGTTGTAGTTTGATGTGACCACATATGGAGCATTTCGGCTTCGATAGGTAAAGCAGCTTCGAGTAATGGATGTTTAGCAGCCGCAATGCTTTCAAATTTACCTGACCAGGGGGTTTCAAGAAGCAAAGTATTGTTACTGTAGATTCGACCTTCAGTGACTTGTTTGCCGTTATTTATTGTTATTTGCTTAAAGGATTGTCCATGTAACACATACTCGCATTTCTTTGAAACGCCCACAGGAATTGAGCTAGATGGATTTGATACCGTCACGGCTAAGCCATAGTTCTTTGCGAGTCCCGAAGTAATTTGAACCTGTTCTCCTGAAGGCATGATGATTTTAGTAACACGACCAAGTTCATCATAATTGTATATAACCGTTTCTCCTGCCTAAAACATATAACAATTATTAAATCCAATTTGTAATTATTTGTACTTATTGTACAGATAAAAATGCATGCTAAAATTACTTCGTTTATAACTAAATCAACTTACTCCAGATCGACTATTTAGTAGTCCTGAACCAGCATCATAATCAAAGTCTATTTCTGAAGTTCCTTTTTCAGCAATTCTTGTTAGGTATCCTATTCCGGATATCTTCAATTCTAATTTGTGGTCTTGTGTGTTTTCTATTGAACTAACAACATTGCTGTAGTCCCTGAGTAACTGAACTTTATTTCCAGATGCATCAGTTACAGTGGACAATTTTCCGAAACTTGTATTTTTAGAATATAAAAATGAATATCTAGTTTTTCCGGAGGTTAAGTCTTTTGTTGTAATATGCTGTCCATAGCGATTAAACACATAAATTTCTGAGGTTGGTGGATATGGTATCCTAAACTCTCCATTCTCATCATGGCTTGGTAAGTAATGTCGCAGTGCCAGTATATGAAGTGAACCTGTTTTAAAAACATTAGTATTGTTCATTATAATCATAATAATAAGTTTTTGTTAATATATCACGACAAAGGGATGGAATTGTGCCCGATGGTACAGTATGCATGCATTAAGCAAAGGTTATCGCTTCAAAAATGTTAATTACCTTGATCCACAACATTAAGAACACCATCTGGAGTAACCGCTAGAGCAGATATAGTTTGGAATTTCGCATTCGATGATAGTAATGTCTCAGTACTTGTCGGTGGTTCATCACCAGCAGCTACACTCAGACGACAAGGACAGCCAGCTCCTTCGTCTCTACTATTTAGCGGTACTGCGGTCGCAGACATAGATGTATTACATTCACAGCTTAACTCCTTCAAATTCTCTTGCAATTTACCAGCGAAATGCGTAATTTTTCCTGAGGGATCTATGGATTTAATCGTATTGGTTTTCTTCGAATCTGACTCTGCCACGTAAAGTATACCGCTTGGTGCGAATGCTATAGCCAATATCGTACCTAGGCTAGAGTCTTCCTTTAATTCAGTGCTTGTTCTATTTGCCGTTTTACTTACTGGTTTACCATCATTACCGAGACGGCAATGTGAGGGTTGGCCAGCTATTACTTTGATTTTCATATCAACGGTAAGTTTTAGAATAATTCTATCATCAATAAAATATAATGATCCGTCAAGTGGAGATAAAGCAACTCCCGTTGGCCATTGTAATTGCGCTTCGTATGGAGGTATCGCCCCACGACAAGGAACTGGAGCCCAATGGTTATGGTGTCCGTGATGCCCTACTAGTGTATGTATGATGCCGTTAGGGTCGACAGCTCTTATGTTAGTTCCATCTGCGATGTACATTGTTCTGTCTGCAGCTATGGCGAGCCCTAAAAAGAATAATGAATGTATAATTTATTTATTTTTACGTAACTAATTAAAGTAACAAACTCTCGATATATTTATGTCATATTGTTCATCATTGTCATAACCTCAAATAATGACTATATTTAGGAAAATAAATCATTCAGTTACCTTTAGGGTGAGCCAATTTTGCTTTGATAGCAGGTCCCTCGTCACCACAATTGGAATCATCTCCAGGTACACATCGGTCGCCATTTCCGACAACAGGTTCTGAGTTTACTGCCGGATCTCTTACTTTCTCTAAAGCCAGGACCTTTCGAACTTGATGTCTTTCAGAATCGGATACGTAAAGATAACCATCAGCAGGAGAGATGCAGATATAATATTGGTATGCGACTTGTGTGGTTCTGTTAAAAATTGTTTTCATTAATTCGTCACTTTATTATTTATGTGTATGTTCTAAGTATTTAGTTAATTAACATTGTATTAACAGTTATATCAGAGATATAATATAATATACAAAGAAAGGGAAACCTTTTGTAATCTTTTAATACCAAATAATCCTAGAAAATATTTTTTTTGTTAAGAATTACAAGGCGAACATGAAAAGCTTTTTCTGTAAGACATTATGCTTATAAATATCTCGTATTAGAGTAGTTTTTGAATAAGTTCATGTAGAGGCACATTTTTTTTATCTATATGTTAAGTTCAGCAATCTTACTACATAAAACTTGATGATAAGTTACTTTTATAATTAAGAGCTATGACAGCTACGTAGGATTGAATGCCTGTTTACAAATGATGGCGTTGTGACTAACTTGGTTCACAACAAATGCATTTAGGTCATCGAATATAAACTAACTTATCCCGTAACGAGTCACACGAATGAGTTTTAGCTATGTCTATAATATATATAAAGATGAGGGTAGTTTGAAAGTCTCATATGATTTCGAATTACGTAGCTAAGTTACAGAGACATAGACTACCATATAAATATTTTACCATACACATGTACTTTCAAATATAAATATGCCATATCTAATACAAAACTGAATAACTAAACTTAATTAAACTTAATTGAACTAAGACTGCAGCCTATTTTTTTAAAATAAATATTGACTACATTAGAACTGTCCGTACTATTGACCTGGCACGCCATTGTTCGAACATATTGGCTTATCGCGAAGCTTTTGGATGAACTTATCGCCTGATCTCGGCCGATCGTACATTAGTTGAATGCTATAAAGGGAGTGTCTGTCGAGTCCTGGGCAAAGCAAGGCCAAAAGGATAGTCAGTCCGAAAAAGAAGAGTCATGGAGGACATTCTTGCTTGGTCGTCTCTCTTGAAGATTGTGTTAAGTAATTGTTGCTGTATAGTGCGAGTTCTTTCCAATACACATTGTTATTTCTATTGTTACTTGAGTTATTTAATTGTTGATATATGTTTTCGTATTGATATTTGTATTTGTGTTATGTTTTGTTTTTGTATAAATTCACTTTTGGTGACTAAAAATATTACTCACTCTAACTGAAGTACCGTAGTAACAACACCTTCAGGAGTAATACGGCGTACGAGATTAAAGTCACCCACATACAGCGATCCGTCTGGTCCCGATGTTAGAGCGGTGGGAGTCAACAGTCGTGAGTCTGCCGCCTTACCATTGCAGTGGTCGGGACATTCTAGAGAACGCTGAAGGCCAGTTCCCATCACCACCTTAAATAACGATTTATGTAGGGTATTAGTTGAGTTTACGTCAAGAGATATACGAATTGAACAAATAATATGTAGATATTACTCAAGGACAAGTAAAACAACCATTACGAAACACATCAAGTTATAACTTACTAGCCTCTGCCCACGACTTCGTTCGGAAGAAGTAGTTACTTTGGGTTAACGCTAACACAGAGCGGAAGCTCTCAAGAGGCTATAACCCCGATCTTTAAACATTATTCATTGGTGCTCCGCTCCTATTGGTCTTAGCGTGATGATATATAGGCTAAACTATCCTCGATAAATGAGCTTTATAACATTGAAAGATTTTCAAATTGGACCAGTCGTTTCTGAGATTACTCCCTACAACATCACAATGTTACTAACTCACAAACTTTACCTCTTTATAATATTAGTATAGATTTTAACATAAACATGTGTAAAATAACTTGAACTATGTGTTGTGTAACTTAAAAGTAAACATTACCATTAAAAATATTTTATTTCATTTAGTAGAGATTATTATTGTTCACCTGTACAGTCCTGGGGTATTGCTTCAAATGTAACAGAGCCCCGTCACCTTTCTGTAGTATACCTTCGTGGAAGTTATAATGGTGATGTATATCCAGTCCCCATCCACCGATGTCAGATATATCTACATCAAACCCGGCCAGAGTCGCTGTTTGCGTCTCCCATACAATTGAGGAGCATGACGTGTATTCGTAACCTATTGAAATTTTAGCTTGTGCTTGTCCGTATACCTGGAAATATATTTATCATATATATTTTAATTACATATATATTTTCATGAATATACTCTTATATAGATTTTCAAAGAAATCTTTTAATTATTAGAAAATTAATCCAAAATATTAATTTAATTTTTGAAATTTTTGTAGTGTATTCCAAACACTAGAAATATGGAGTATTCTGTTTGATAAATTAAGAGGTACCTTTCGTAAAGATATTCTGCATTCGAAATAAATATTGCAATTACTTTGAGGGTTGAAAGTTGATTATTTTATTTTATCGTTTTTCTTTTCTTTATTGTCACTTTACGTGTTTTTTTTTACATAACATAAGTAAGAAAAGAAACCAAAGCAACAAAAGTTATGTCGGCATATCCTTGGCACAACGTATTGTCATTTTGACAGTCTCCTGCCATGGTGCCGCGGTAGCAATATTTACGATTGAGCCGCGAGGCCCCTTGTACCATATATTGTGTAACTATTACATGACACACATAATTGTTAGTACTGTTTTGGTTATTAAATAAGATTAATCAAAATTAAGGTAAGTTTGGAATTAAATGGCCTTATGGAAAATTGTCTTATGTTAACCACTGTTTCACAGTGTTGCATTATCCTTACAATAGTAGTATTATAATAATAAACACCTTTTGTTTATAAACATTCCTCTTGTTCCACGCAAAAACATGCGTTAAATCGGGGTCAGCCTCGTAAGTGTGAGTGTGTAACGAGCCTTCAATCTCAACTCGAACGTGAACCCTAGTGAGTGCTGCGGGAACCACTCGTCTTGTTAACTGAATATGAACACATGATAGATAGCCAGCTGCTTGCGACGAACGGTAAGTCAGCTTTACTGAGGATCCGGGGATGCCGATTGATTCACTCACGATCTGTGAACAAAGTTTTATGCAACGTTTAGCACAATGTTACAAGTTGCAAAGATTTTTGCACTTTTTAACTGACTTCAAAAAAGGAGTAGGTTCGGTTGTCTTTCGTTAAATATTGATTTGTAAAAATGTCTATTTATTGTAAAGCTGATATTGTCAAACGGGATCCATTTACTTAATTTAATTACCTTTGGACTTTGGATTTCGAAGATACACCACTGGGGACTTCTCAAAATTGAATAGGAAATATATAGTGATTGAGATATTGGTAGGTTTCCTATTACTAGGTAACATGTATTAGGTAGTCCAATACTAGCTATGTATTAAACTATCTGTGGTCAAAGTTTTGGTGCAGTAACAGTGCTTGCATTGTTGCGTTTCGTTCAGTCAGTGAGAGCGCCGATGGCCCACCTCCTCTCCCCCTTCCCCCTTTCCCTCAAACACAAGCTGGTTATGCACTTAATACTCCTTGGGTGTTGCTTGTGGCTATGGACGGAGATAATCACTTAACATCAGGTGATCTGCTTGTTCCTTTGCCTCCTATCATATATAAAAAAATAGTATTTTTTAAAGTCGGTCTTATTTACTGATAACTTTTTTTTTACTTTATTTTTGGCAATCCATCTTTCAGATTGTCGCGTAATATTACAAACATAGATATTACAAACGTCGTGTGATCACTTCAATATTGCATCGTGTGAGTGAATATTGTAACAAGATGGTGGATTCCTTGTTAGAACCTATCAGGGAGTTTTTGTGGCATTTCAGAATTTCATGCTCTGTGGTATTATTTTTCATTCACTTCACTTATACACAATAAACTTACTATATCACGTAAAAATCCACCAAATTTACAAAATATAGAGCCATGAGAGATGAAAGCGAGATTATGAATAAAACATAAAATCCACTACATGACAGACTAAAATCCCGCCAAAAACTCCCTAAAAGTATATTGTATGCTTCATAGCTTAGAGTTTGATCACAATTGTACTTATTATTAAGGAACGATAATGTTATGTGGACAATGACCCGTTTTATATATGACTTTTGTACCCCTGACAACATGTATGAAAAATTTAATGATGATAGGCTGAGTAATTCATTATTGTGCATAAGTGAAGTAAAACAACAAGATGGCCCTTGTCGATTACCTCCAGACCGCCGTCAGGGAGACCTCAAAAGAGGTACAAGCGGTGAACGCTCGCCGCTTTATACTCCCGGACGACGTGAAGGCATTGATTACGGAAAAGAACGCCGCGACCCGAGCTCACGACACTTACCCGTCCGCAAAGAATCGCGATCGTTTACGCTCACTACGAAAGGTAGTTAAAAATCGAGTCTCTCAGATCCGGGCCGACAGGTGGGACAGTCTTCTGGAGGACATCCGGCCATCCCACCTGGCGTACTGAAAACTCGCGCGAACATTTAAATCACACGAGACTATTCCGATGCCCCTTCTCGATAGAGGCCCCGGGCTGCCTTCCGCGTTTGATAGTATAGACAAGGCGGAGTGTCTCGCCGCGAGTTTAGAGGAACAATGTTCACCGAACACAGTTAACACTGACCCTACACATATTGCATTGATAGAGACATTGGTAGAGCACGCGCTCGCGTCCCCGTCGGCGGATACGCTAACACCTATCATTTTTGATGAAGTATCGGATGCCATCAAGCGTCTAAAGCAAAGGAAGTCTCCAGGTCCCGATGAGATCAGGAACGAAGTACTGAGACTCCTTCCAGATCGCATTATAGCTTTATTGGTCTGCATCTTCAATTCGGCCATGTCCCAGGGCCACTTTCCAGTCGTCTGGAAGAAAGCCGTAGTGATAGGCATACACAAGCCCGGCAAAGAAGCTACGCTTCCCCATAGCTATCGCCCGATTAGCCTGTTAGATACATTAGGTAAATTATACGAGCGGCTCCTTCTGAACCGTCTCCAGGTCACGATTACAGATTTAAAATTAATACCACCTGAGTAGTTCGGATTTCGCACCGAACACTCTTGCACGAATCAAGTACACGCCTCACGGAGTACATTTTCTCAAAATTTAACGCCGATCCGAAACGTAAACGGAAACGCACAATTGCAGTCTCCTTCGATATCGCCAAGCCTTGGATAAGGTCTGGCATGGAGGGCTCATACATAACTTATGTAAATTTCACGTACCCGATCACTTAATACATATTATCCGCAATTATCTCACTGATAGGACTTTCCGCTTTAGAGTGGATAGGGAACTATCCCTACCCCACCCAATACGCTCAGGTGTGCCACAGGGCTCCATACTCGCGCCTTCGCTTTTCAATCTGTTCATCAGTGACCTACCTCGGTCTCCGGGGGTCGAGGTAGGTTGTTATGCTGACGATACAGCTATTTACACTTCCGGCTGGCGGTTGGACTTTCTTATGAAGCGCATCGAAAAGGCCGTTTGCACACTCGGTAAATGGTTTCGTCGATGGTGCATAGAAGTTAATCCCGATAAGAGTGCAGCAATACTCTTCGATCCCACGAAACGCGCAAATAACTTTGAGCCCATCAAGCTATACTGAATCGATATCCCTTGGGTCGAAGAGGTCAAATATCTCGGTGTTACATTAGATAGACATTTAAAGTTCAATTCACATATAGACAGAGTGCGAAACAAAGCCGCTATGGTCTTGGGTCGCCTCCATCCGTTGCTTTGTCATAAGAGTAAGATGTCCCTCAGACACAGGCTCACTTTGTATAAGACGTGTATCCGTCCCGTGATGACATATAGCTGCCCCGTTTTTGCGCATATGTCCAAAGATAACTTTGATAAGCTGCAGGTTCTCCAAAATCGTGCTTTACGTAAAGTGACCGGTGCCCCGTGGTACATTCGGAGAGTCGATCTCCATAGAGACCTAGAGATCCCTTCTATCTGGGCGTACGTAAAATCACTTAGGACTAGTTATTTTGAAAAAGCCGCGAATCACCCCAGTCCGTTACGGGTATCCGCCGCACAATACGAACCCGTACCGAACGCTGCGCATTATTATAGACGTCCGCGACATATTTTAATCGACCCTCCTGATGAAATAATGGCACTGAACGATCAGTACCAGCCTG
This sequence comes from Antheraea mylitta, assembly GCA_014332785.1. Lineage (NCBI taxonomy): Eukaryota > Metazoa > Arthropoda > Insecta > Lepidoptera > Saturniidae > Antheraea > Antheraea mylitta. The sequence goes on from JACEII010000034.1 coordinate 2,577,303, forward strand.
TCTCTCCAAACATAGCGTGTTCACGTCTACGCCCGCGTAACCACAGATCACGCCGCCCTGATCTGGGGGTAAATTTCGCTCCCGCACACCAGATTAGGCACCCCTCGGCAGCGGCTCAAGTCTAGGTTCGATCCCTCGGCAGGGAGCCCTTGAGTGCGTTACTTGCGCGATACAGTGACACAAAAATTTACATCACTGCTACAACACTACACGATCACCCCCACACACGTGCACGCCTACACATGGAAGTGGAAGGGTTTTACTTTTTTCCCTTATCGAACTGGAAAAACTCTAATTTTCCGATAAGAAATATATGGAGGGGTTGTTAAGGCGTGTATGCTTGGTACACATATGCGTCTCAACAACTCAAACATATATGAATAGTTCGCTAGGTTAGCTAAGATAAGTCGCGAGTTTGCATGTAACAGGCAACAGCCAAGCTGAGGTGTGCCGTGCACCCTTGAGCTAGTTGCCCAAATAAAATCGGCTGAGTGCCTTAAGCGTTCGCCTCAGTAGTTCGGTGAAGCTGTTAAGACCTTGCTAGGTCAATAGCGTAGTCAGTTCGAAAAAAAAAAACAATAAGATGGAACATGAATTATGACACGTTACAAAAACTCCCTAAAAAGTTACCTCTATACAGGTCATCACATGAAAATTTCGTAGTCGAAGTAGGAAAAAGTAGTAGTAAGTAAATATGAATCAATTGCTGTATGTAAGCGCATAATTTTAGAACGGCTGCACCTATTTGACTGATTGTTTTTTGTTGTTTGATATTTATTGTCAGGACAAGATATGTATGAAAGAAAACGTACGAAAAGTAAAAAAAAAAAACTGGGTAAAAAACTACATATAAAAAGTATGTGAGTAACTAAGACCGAAGACGGTAGGGAGGTCGGAGGTTTTAAAAAATATTGATTTTATTTCATGAGTTGGTCGTACTATGAAAGATAAGGTCTCATTTTCTTCGCTAATAGTAATACAGCTAGTAATGTTTAATTATAAGTAAATCACTAGTTTATATAAGGTCTACGTATGTCCTAGTAATTAGTATGTGCTTAATAATAACAGAACATTTATATAATTAATCCAATTGGATGTGTGCAGTCACCGTACTGGTCAACTCTAATGATACTTGTGAGGAATACTTCGTCTCGTTAATTAAGTTTCCCATGGAAACTCTGTTAGTAATGTAACAGACTATTATTACATTTCCTTGTATCTGTTGGGAATAAGTAAAAAAAAATTCCGTGTTGCTTCTAAAAATAGTTGTACATTCTTATAATGATAAAATTAATAAACGATAATATAAATACTTACTCAGTGTTTGGGAATATCATATTTATAAGTTACATAAAATATGTCTGGATTCTTTATCGAAAACAAATTGATTCAACGTTAAATAACAGAAATGATCTATTCGTATACCAAAATACGAATCCTTACGTAATTATTACGTATCCTTAAATACTATGTTATATTTTGACAATTTAATGATGCATAGGCAACATCTTAAACCCGTTCGCATAAAATGGGAATTCTGAGCTCATTTCAAAGTCTTTCTTCACTCGCGTCTTTGGACTTTTTGTACATTGCTTTATAAAAACAACTTAAAGTAATTCGACTAAGGTTGAGTATGCAAAAACATAACTTTATAGCATAATTATGACTACTGAGGTATATCAGTAAGTTTTTGGGGACGGTTTTGTCCGTTACTTTTATTCGAGACTGTGTATCTTGTGATCTTTTATAAATCAAGTGTCAAGTGGAGCTGCCGGAAGACATTCATTAATGCTTGGTGAAAGATTTTTAACTTCAAGACATCAGCTAGCCAGGTGGGCTTAGAAAAAGAGTTACCATCATGCAACTCGCAGTCCTAATGAGGTTGGTTCTTTTTATAATATTATTTTTGGTGTAAAACCTCTATAGGCGCGGGTAAACCTGATTATTGGCGTGGCAACGACGCCACGATGGCATGCGCAAGAGACTGTGCGTAATCTCTCTTGCCGCATTGAGCTCGCATACCTATAATAGTGTAATTTGAGAATTTGAGACTCGTTTGATTTGAACAATTTTAATGCGACATCTGCCAGGCTTTCCGGGACGGCTTAATTTTATTAGTACTTACCTGAGCTTCAGGATATATGATTGAAGTGGTGGTAGCAGATGAAGCGGCAGGGGCGGCTAAAGGTGGTACTGCAACCACTTCAGGACGTAGTCGTTCGTGGTCATGTGCCGCGCACGGTGGTGTACTCGAAGCTGCCTCCCACCATTGGGGCGTCGGAGCCCAGTCGAGATGTGGAGGAGCTCTGTATATTCAATATCAATTTAATTGACTTATGAAATAATTAAAAAATAATGCCTTTAGGTGTTCCCGTAATACGAGAGGTAGAGTTCTTAGCGTTAGATGGATTCATCAAACCAATACCGGGTTCATCGTATTGTAGGACGAGGAACGAGGAACAGAGCTTGGCACTTACAATCCAAGTGTACGTTTAAGAAGTTTCTACAGATACGCATTGACGCATACCTACATTACCCGTAATACTCTATCTGACTTGCTAAGTTTCCGAAAATCTTGCTCGAGCCGCTTGAGCTGATACTATATACTACACAGATATTGGTACGTATTTAACAATCATAACATCCTTTATGTTTTTCATTACGAAATATTTTTATTGGGGCATTAATTCGTACATGAGCATTATGTTATTAATATTTAAGTCAGTTTTTAATATGTAGATGTCTGTAATAAGGCAATGTAATAACTTGTCCTACTACGTTATATGTAACAGTAGGAATTACAAATGAGTGAATGTAGAAGAGCTTGTACCAATAAACAAAAAATAAATTTAAAATTGTGGAAGATTGAAATGAATGAAACAAAACATATATGTTTCGTTATATACGAAATATACATCATGTTTAATATTACAAGTAATATATAGTAACATATAAAGACATACAATACAGATAAATAAACATATAGAATTTGAAATGTATTATCGTACTGTAGGGAAGATTGCAATATAACAACTTTATTGCATATCTTTTTTTACTTTTTTTTTATTTATTTATTTTAGGTCGCTTTTTAACGTCTCAGGTCATTAGTGACCACGATTAACAAAATACATATAATATAGTACCACTGTAGATTAGGTTACATGAGTTTATAGATGTTTATCATTTTCAAAAAAAGTAGGGTTAGTGTATATCCGTCTTGATTTAAACAGTCCTCTAGGTTGTCGGGAACGTTACACAGTTTTCTCTCATTGTTAAGTGCCGCACGTATGCGAATTGCTTACAGTTTCTTGTATTCGAAATTACGAGATGTTTTTGAATACGTATTCACTTTTAGTTGTTCAATTCACATTTGAATATAGTATACCGTATACGGTATATATACGGTAAGATTTACAGTTTTGTATGAATTGATGATTCAGTCATTTTCCATTCAAAATTATCAAAATCATAAAGAATTTATATCAAAATACGGATATTAGATAAAAAAATAATATAAACCTTGGCGTTGGAACTTTTACACTTTCGTCACTGAGTTCCATCTGGACAGGCGGCAGCACCACGATTTGATTCCAGGGTACGAAGACTGTTTTCCTAAACGGCTTGAATGGTGAACGCTGAAACTGTAGGGTTACAGCACCGCCGCCATTTACTAACACGTCGAACCTGGATTGTATATATATAAAATTACTTAAATATTATTATAAAAAAATATCTTGCGTTGAGCTAAGTACAAAACATATTTATACCGTCCTTTATAAAATTCTATACATTTTAAAGCTTATCTTAATAATTGTAGAAAGAAGTTTGTAATCGTGATATTTTGTATTGCTTTGTTCTCTCGGTTTTTCATTATCCCTAATATTTAAAAGCTACCTTCTTTTGTTTCAGTAATCTTTAATTTCGTTTAAGAATGGTTAGGTAATAATTTATGTAATTATTGACAATAACGGTAACATTTTCGACAACGAATATATTGTTAAAAATAATGAGATTCATGAGTGAAATAAAATAAATTAATGTTTGTGTCTTTATTGTAATGCCTTTTTTTACTTAGTAATTTTAGTCTATACAAAAACTATAAAAATATGAGTATCCTATAATCTCTTTAATATTATTGAACCGATTCTTTTAATTTATTCGTTGCTACGTACGTAGAAAGCTACGTTCAACTCGCAATTGTTTTTTTTTAATCCATTATAGCACTACAATTTAAATTCAATCGCGGATCTACAATTTTTTCAAACCGATTCCGAAACTTGTTAGTGGTCTCCTCTCTCCCATGTTTGAGATAAAGTGCTTTAAAAACTCAGAAGATTATTATGGTTAAGTAGCATTTTTCGTTAATGGAACAATAAGATTCCTTAAAAAATTGTACTCTTGTGCCATCAAATTGTATACCCGGAAAAAAATAAAGACTCAGTAAAAGGACGTCCACTGTTGACACGACAAATAACAGGGTGCTCCGCGGCGCGCTCTCTTCTGGAACGCGCCTAATCTACTACGCGGACGACACCCTAGTTGTAGCCGGATGGGGGGAAATTGGAAACATATTGCGCTTGGCCACGGAGGCCGTTACTCTCGTGGTCGGGCGAATAAGAAAGCTGGGCCTCGAGGTGGCCCTCAATAAGACCGAGTCCCTTATGTTTCATGGGCCTCGGCGGGGGCCACCTCCAGGGGCCCACATCTATGTGGAGGGCGTCCGTGTCAGGATGGGGAACTAGATGAAGTATCTGGGCCTCACCCTGGATGGACGCTGGCGGTTCGAGCCCCACTTAAAGGGAGGCTCGGACCGCGGATAGTCAGGGCAGCAGGGGCCCTCGGACGACTCCTCCTCAACACGGGGGGACCGGGTGCCGCCTGCTGCCGCCTATACATGGAAGTCGTGTGGTCCATGACCGCCAACGGGGCACCATTATGGGTGGACGCTCTCAACGCCACCAACATCCGTGCGCTGCGAGCCTACGTACTGTGCCGTTGAGGGTGATACGAAGTTACCGAATGGTGTCCTCTGCGGCGACTATGGTGCTGGCCGGCGCCTTTCCCTGGGAGCTGGAGGCAAAGGTGCTTGCCACCGTATATAGTTATACGGCGGTTAAGAAACGGATGGGGGAGCCTCTAGCTCCCAGGGAAATGGAGGAAAGGAGAAAGATGGAGAGGGACAGGATGATGGAGAGGTGGAGGCGGGACCTGGCGGACGCGCAGTACGGTAGATATACTATCGACGCTGTCCGCCCGGTCCTGCTGGTTTGGTGCAATCGGAGATGGGGCTCTCTGACGTTCCCTCTGGTGCAGGTGATGACAGGGCACGGGTGCTTCAGTTGGTACCTTTACCGGATAGCACGCAGGGAGCCCACCGCCGTATGCCATCAGTGCGGCGCTGAACCGGACACCGCGCAGCACACACTTTCCGAGTGTGCTGCATGGGAGGAGCGGCGTCGCACTCTTGCTGCGGCGATAGATGATGATCTCTCGCTGCTGAGCGTCGTGAAAGCTATGCTCGGCAGCGAGTACGTATGGAATATTGTGGCTTCCTTCTGTGAAGAGGTCGTCTCTCAGAAGGAGGCGACGGAGAGGGCACGCGAGGACGATCCTTCAAGCAGCCGCCACCGGAGGACAGGCAGGAGGAGGCGGCAATTTGACCGTCTTCTCCCGCCACTGTAGCCGGACCTAGGGAAGGTGGGTCGGGGGCCTCATGTTCCATATTGGACAGGTCCGGCAGACGAAGGCGACGGCCGTTGTGTGCTCGGCTGTGTCCCTATAAAACGAGGCCCGGCGGCGGCGCTTTTGCTGCTGGGCCAACCACTGGGGCGGCACGATGAAGTCTATAGAGACCTCGTGCCGTCCCAACTATGGCGGAAGCCGTACACCGTGCGGTTTTAGTCCGTGCGATTCGGACATATCACATATCAACAAGGGATTTCCCGACGTAATAAAAAAAAATTCAAATGGGCCTCTCGCTTATGTAACTTCACTAGTATACCGATGCACAAGTTAATTCTTGTGATCATTTGTATTTATGTGTGTGTATTCGTTTGTAAATTTGGGTCTCTGTATCACCTTTTTCTTAAAAGTAAACGACGGTGAGCCTACCATTTTTCCATATTTCCGTATGCTAGTCGCTGTGTGGAACAGGTTTTTTATTTTTATCATATTGCTAGATTCTGCCCTCAAATTCGTCCGCGTAGAATGGTAACTTTGGGCTAACACTAACACGTAACGGAAGCTCTCAAAAGGAAAAAAAGACCCGTTGTTAAAAAAATTCTTCATTAATGCTCCGCTCGTGTTGGTTTTAGCGTGATGAAAGGCCTATAAACCTTACTCCATAAATAAGCTATCTAACACTGAAATCTTTTTTCAAATCGAACCATTATTTCTTGAGATTAGCGCGTTCAACCGAACAAACAAACAAACCCTCCAACTTTATGATATTATATAGATTATTACTCTTTTGTCGTATTTAACTCAAGCCGTCATTCAAATTACAATAACTTTTGATTTAGTGGACCGATTTTAATGAAACAAAGACTAAGTTACTCTGGAGGATATGTTTTATAAGGTTTTTTGAACATAGTAATTTAGAAGCGATGCGTGTTAGTATAAACAGACAGAGAGACATTTCTAAAAATAATTGAAATGTACTCTATTACTTATTCCTAGACACCTGCAACATTTTTTTTATGAAAATCGAAAAGGACAGATTGGTTAGATTCTTATTAAATGTATAGCTATAATGATTTTGGCGCCCTGAAAATGCCGCCCGAGGTGCGCGCCCCGGTTTGTCTCTCCCTAGATCCGGGACTGTTTAATTTGCAAGAGCAATATACTTATATTCTATTATACTAAATACATTCGTCATCATCGCGATCTCGTTATAGCATTTCTATGATTAAAACCACAATTTCTTTTTGAAATAAATGTGTTTACACACTTTACAGCATCATAGAATAACAATAACCAATATTTAAATATTTAATCGTGACATGTTGTTTGATAACATGCTCACATGATACTTGTTTCGTTCCACCGGCGAGTAATTGGATTTCACACTCGATGCTTTTACGATATACGTGCTGGTAATACAAAGACCGTAGCCGAAAGTTAATAACGACTGTACTAAGGATAAACAAAATATTTTTATATTTATTCTACAAACATGTTTGTTCATCACGCGATATCGGACGCTTTACATTTCTTATAGTTACGCCTGGTAATCGAATTATTAAATCAATACGATGTAGAAATAATTTCTGTATGCTTATTATACAGCTAAATTTGAGTACGTATAGTGTACGCTTATTAAGATGTTTTTTAAATATTTACAAATTACGTAAAGTTCTTTGTAAATGCCGAAGAGTGCAACACGTTAAGCCTAGAAGCAGGACTGACAATTAAATTCAGTGGCTGCAGTTATAAGTAGCCAGACGATAATCAGAAATAACCGTGCAGCCATTAAATTATATATCATTTCGAAGCTATTTCTATCTTGTTCCATATTCAGGTAGTCAATTTTAAATAACGAAATCAGAGACAATGCCTCTAAATCATCATCATCATTTTATGACAATTCGAGCTTTTGGCCGCGGCTACGAATGCGTTAATGTAGATTTAACCAGTCTCTCGGGAAATGCAATTTTTTTGGACTAAAGTCAAATCAAATTAAAAATACTTTACTCGGTTTAGGCCCTAATAAGGCACTTATAAACGTCAAACTACCACCGGTTCGGAAAACAACCCAGTCATCGAGAAGAACCGGCAAGAAACTCTATCGGGTACATTTCCAATACATCATACAATGGTTTTAGGGGATGCACAGAGAGGAGTCAATTCCAGCCATCACCATCGTTCACATACTGATCCACTTTTGACCCCGAAACCCGCTTGACATGGCGCTTAAATTTACAGTCCGGCCAGTCGGTAACATGCTTTGGGACTTTATTGTAAAGCCTAACACGTTTTTACTGTTTTTGCTAAGTCCGAAAAATGGGACGACCAGAAATTCTATTCTGTTTCCTTGGTGACGTGTATTCAAGGTATATGATAGCTTAACGAATAAACACATAATTATTTGTAATATTGATTAGGATTTGTGAAATAATAATATGTGAACGAATTGGGGTGAATGAGCGTATACCGTTATATAATTTTAATTTGTTGTACTAACCATCCACCCTGTCTTGTGAGTGTGAATCCAAATCGTGCTTCCCGGTCAACAGAAACCCTGATGCCGATGATGCCGAGACCTTGGGGCGAGACGACCTGCCCTCGCATCACCGACACTCGGCTGCACAGATCAGCTAACGTCAGTGGAAGCGGTGGCTTGCGGTGCACCAGCACAACAAGCGATACCGTTTACACTGAACCCTACTTTACATTCGTTAATTAAGCTTTGTTAATTCATCCCTTTTGACAAAAAAAAAAATTTCGTTAAATAAGTATTTCATCCAATGTAATTACAAACTATAAATGTATTATTCGTTACGTGAATAGGAAAATAAGGTCTGTGTGAAACATTCTATCGCCTGATGAGCAATTCTGATCAATATTATGAACAGTCTTGTGCTTTGCTTTTAATTTTGATGAAAGTGAAGTAAGGTATTGAAATAATATTAAAAATAAATAAGTAGTATGAAGTTTTTAGCATTGCACATTCTCTTATCAGGATCAGCTAATATCTAGTGTAAATTTCAGTTCACTTTATACATAATTAGTTTAATAATAAATATATTGTGAAAGTAAATTAATATTTGTAAACGGAAATCTACCTAGAAAGGTATGTATGAATGTAACAGCTGCCACACGAACCATAGTCAATCAGATATAATATTATAATATCTTTGTATGTTTGATACCATATTCATAACAATTGAAAATGGTGCAAGAAAGTTGTATGATATTGTGAATCTGAAATTAAATATCAAATATTTATTAGTAATAAACAAATACATAGTAAAAATCGTGATTATGTTACTTATTGACTGCTGGAAAAATAAAGGGTTAAAGGTGCAAATCACAAAAATTTAAATTTTAAATACAAAGTGACTAAAAATATAAATAGTACAATGATATGAACATAATGATCATAATTTTTCCCAGCCTGTTATTAAATTGTTGTGATCAATTAATTATTTACCATCTGTTTTGTATAATGAAACACTTATACATTGCTTAAAATAATAATATAATTTCAACTGTGATATTATATAAGATCAATGTGCGTACTATCATGTACATATTTTAAAACAAATGTAGTTACTTGTTGTGATAATAACGATAAATTGTCATTCTGTTAAATATGACGTGCCACGTGCATGTCTATAAAAATACATGATGTTGCAACATGTCTCAAAAATATTAATTAGATTTGGTATGCGAAAAAATTTCACAAATATTTTTTGCACCAATTTCAAAATAATATAATATTAATAATTAACGATGAACGGAAGCAATGATTTTTGTAATATACAATGTCAGTATTTTTGCTATTATCTTGCTGTGAACATCCAAATGAATCGTTTTTTGGTTAGTCACAGGGGTGAGGATCTAAACACATAAAGAGCTCGGGCGAAGGGTAGGGGGGTTAACAGATGAAAGACGCAGACAAAGGGTAAGGAACACATAAAGGGGTAAGTTTATTTGAAGCTAAATTTGCGTGTTCGTTGAAAATTTTGCTCAATCGATTAATATACAATACGCATCACAATAAAGTCATATATTATACAATCCCTACGTTTTACGATTGCGTTTTAAACGTTTTGCGTGAAAGCGTAAATGATTTTCCTAAGTTTCATACAATTTAACATAATTATTCTATAGTATGTTTATGTTAATAATTATAACATAAGCAATAGACGGAATAAATAAACAGTACAAATATATTGTAACTGCGACAAAACATGCATATATCGAATATGGTGCAAGTCCCGCCGACGGCAACATCAACAACTGGCAAATACTTAGGATTTTGTCGCAGCCACCCCGGAACATTCAAGACAAACATACATATGTTACATACACATAGAAAATGAAATGAATACAGACAGAGGAATTAAATAAAAACAAAAAGCACGAATGGCTCCGTTCGCGTGTCGTTTGACAGACACGCGAGTGTAGCCGGCATAACACACATAATGCAGGAATCGCAACGAAATGAAAGAGGTGAACAGATATCGAACACTGAGGGGCGAGGGCGGGCTGACTGACACTTACCATGGTGTAAAGGAATTCCAGAACTCGCTAGGAGTGGCGGACACACGGCGGCACAGGGACACAGAAAGACAGGACAGATTACTACACAGATACCTACATCCCTCAGTGCAACCCCACCCCGGTTTAGCAACCGCTCCAGCTGATTATATTCGTCTATCTGGTTAGCTTGCGTTTTAACAATTTATTTCAATTTTACCAAAATATTATTATTTTTTTGTACGGTAATTAACAGACGAAGCCCGTTTGCATTAGAACAACACCACCACTATTTATTATTATATAGAAATATTAAATATGATTGAAAAATAATATATAATGTAGGTTGCACCAAGATTACACGGACGGAAAGAAACATGCTGGATGGTGAATGCAGGGTGGGACCCCGTCATGTGTAACGTTTACATAGGGCTGATGGATTAAATACCTAATGCCAGAACGCAATATAACCATTCTAGACTCTCAACAGTTAAATAAAATAGTGAAGCGGCTCGTGTTTTAATGCAAACAAACTTTTAGAGGCGCTTTTGCATATCAAGCGAGGTGGGTTGACTACTTTCTTTATTCAGTATTGCTTTGTCTTATTTCTGTAAAATACTATATATCAACGCACACAATAAACTGTAGAGCATATAATTCTTTTATTTTTATAGGGCGATCATTCGAATCATGATAGACTTTTTTGTAAATTATCTTAAATTAAAAAAAAATAATAATAAAGGAAATCATTTTGGAGATTACTTTTATTTCGTTTTACCTCTATTTGATGGTGATTAAAAATATACGAAGTGTCTCTCATGATCAGAGTGATACTGTGTTCGCTAACCTTTTTCGAAATAAACGATTTTATACCTCGAGAAGACAAACCAAACTGTTTGAAAGCCTGTGAGCGCTTAATCGGTTATATAAATCCATTAAGGTATCTTTAATTTTGAACGCCTTTTATGTTATTCAGACAAACAGGGATTAGGTAGACACACACAAAGGATTAACATTAGACAATACACAACACATCGGATCTGGTGTGAAAAATTAAAATGTTACAAAAATAAAATATTAAAATTTATGGTTAATGATTAAAACATAACCATGCCAGGATTGCAAAATATAAATAAATAATTATTTTACATATGAGAAAACACAGGAAAATCAAAACACTTCCACCAGATGATAAAATAAATTGTAATTGTTGAAAGTATTCATCAATTAAATTAATAAAATAACCACACCAAATCCTCGGAGAGGTTTAGGAAGATGAGCGGGACATTATTGGTGAAGGTGCTATACCCTAATATACTTTATGTTATTATGAATTCTTCTTCTTTCGGTTCAACGATGATATCACTGATCTAAAATCATTTTAAAGTGCAAAAATATTAAATTTATGAATTGTGCGTAACCTATTTATCAATCCTAAACCAACTTATGGTAAAAGATTTCGTTGCAATGATTAGATAAATTAACTCTCTCTCTCTACACTTAATCAGCTACGACATCTTTTACAAACATGAAGTGATTTGGTGTATATTTATTAAACTAAAACATTCTTTAAAATGCTAATTACTCACCCCTCTGAATATTCGTCCATATGTGCGTAGCTTTGTACGGAATTTTCTTCGATTAAGAATTTAACGCGTTGGTAGAAGGAAGCAGTAACAGACGGTGGCTGTTTCCGGAGCAGTACTTCGACAGGGTCATTGGAAGCTAAGCACATGATGTGTTCGGCGCATTCGGGCCGGCTGCAGCATTCTGAGTCCGAGCAGTCCGCCATGCCATCTTCAAAAGGGTAGGGGCATTGTCAGGTGACAGCCAACATTGACTACGTACGGTAATTCATGTATGCGGAGTACCTAAATAAGTCTGAAATAGGGCGTTTCTTACCTTCGTCATTATCTTCGTTATCGTTGCATGAGAGTTCAAGAGCGATGGAACAATCAGTGCCGGCCCAACCGTCGGCGCAGGAGCATCGGTAAATACCGTCTTCAAGTAGGCATTGACCGTGACGAGAGCATCCATTTGGACAGCCCGCTAATATGTAACAGTACATATACCTTATAACCATGAACTCAGAATCACATTTAAGAAAGTATGTGCTAAAATTATTAAAACATAATAGAATTCCACATGTAATTATTTTCAAGAATATAGGTATTAATTTAAAATAACGAGTTATATTCATAATGCATTTAAAGTGGGTACATATAATACGAATGAAATATATTGTTTTCGTAAAGGTTTTTTTTTTATAAATTAATAGAAAATTATATGTACATCACAAATATACATCGATACAAATTGGAGGGAGAAGAATGTACCTGTAACATGGTACTTATATAAGTACACATGAAGTAATATGTATAGTTCAAACAATATTATAAACAATGGTATGTTGCTTGTTAATAATACATATTTATTACTATTAATCAGTATACTTACGCAGAGTACAGTGCCTTCCATTCCAACCCTGAGTACAGACACAAGTCCCATTTTTGCATTGTCCATGATCATGACAGCGTGTATCGCAAGGTCTTTGATCACATATTGAGCCGGTCCATCCTTCATCGCAACGGCACACGCCCTCAGCACATACGCCGTGTGGTCCGCAATCGAGGGAACATACCACTAAAATATATATAATATATATATGTATGTATGTATATGTATATGTATATATATGTGTGTATTATATATTTTAAAAATATAAATAAGTTAACGGTAATGTTCGAAAAAAAATTAATACATAAACTACCGTTCCTGTAGGACGTTATCCTGCTCTGATAATAAAAAAAACTTGATAAACTATATACCCTAATCCTTTCTAAAGAATCTTTCTATATTCCGGTGAGGGCTGCATGAAAATACGTTCAGTAGTTTATGTACTGATACATTATTTTATTATTTTACATTATTAATGACAAAGAAATCATGTATAGGTTATTATGTAATGAGTTCATTTCTTTCCTTTTGTATTACCTTGCGAGCAATCATCGCCGGTGTAAAGCGGGTCGCAAACACATTTTCCAGAGTCGAGATCGTAAACACCTCGTTGAGAGCAGGCTGGTAAACATCTTTGTACGCGAGCGTCTCGTTCAGTGCACGCGGGGCCACGCCACCCTGCGCGGCAAACGCATCGACCGCGAACGCACGACCCATGATTACCACACGATGGGTCCAAGCAATCCTCTAGAAATGTCTATCAGTTTAGCGACTTTCTAAACAACATGATGTGGAAATAATTTTTGTATGCTTAATATGCAGCTAAATTTAAGTACGTACAATATACACGCTTATTAAGATATACATTTTTTAATATTTACAAATTACATACGATTCTTCAATAACGATGTCGCCGAAGATGGCAACACATTAAGCCTAGAAATGGGACTGACAATTAGATTCAGTTGTTGCAATATATCTTAAAATACTTTTGCCCGCGGCTATTACATTCAGGAATTGCACTTTCTAATAAACTAATTAGATTGTTCATCTTTCTAATTAGCATCTGATCATCCTTTTTCTATGTATAAATACATCATATATTATAACATAATTTCCGCAACATGCAGCGATATATAATAAAGTGTTACTGGTAATCTTTATTTAGACTTGTGATATTTATATGGTACGGATATTTCTTTTTATAAATATGAGAGAAATTAATAGTAACATTTGGTATAATAATTATGAAGTGAACTTACAATAATTTCAATCCTTATGAAAATTATTCGATACACTCTTCGGCTATAGTAATAGGAGAATAACAACCATAAACAACAACAATATAACGCTAACAAAGTTTGTGTTATTTGAATCGAATAGATTTTACTGGAATTCTTTACCCGGTCTATTATTTCTTATCACAGCTTTACTTAACATTTCTAAAGTAATGAAGTAATTTAGAATATTTGTTTATCAGACTGTAACTGCTATAAAATATAATTATCATTGATCTGTTTATCTGCGCGATGTTATATTGCCGTCTAAATGCTTGATACTAATTACTTATATACAAGCGAATTTGGAACCACGCTCAAACACCTCATTTTTATTCATTAGAAAATTGATTGATGTTATGATGAAATACACACCTTCATCACATTTAGGTCCTTTCCATCCAGCCTTACAATGACAATGACCAGCTATACATTGTCCTCGACCAGAACAATCAGCAGGTTCACAATCGTGCGCTGGAATATCACATTCAGCTCCTTTCCAACCTTCGGCGCAATGGCATACACCACCTGCGTACGCACCATGGCCGGAGCATAGGACGGGACATACACCTAAAGATACATGAGACGTCACTGTTTTGTTCTACTTGTATATTTTTATATTTTAACGAAGTAAATGTGAATATTGTAACAGAGTTATTACTATTGAATGTTGATCACCAGTCGGGAACTGACTTCAACCACACCACTTGTATGTTTGGAAGTAGATATACCATCTGATCATGTCACACAACCCGTCTAAATAGACCGCTGTAAAGGGGTGTTACAGCTGGTATACGCTTGCTACGATCTATTAGGCCCAATTTGTCGCGTTTTATCATGTCAGAATTAGTACTGATCATTACTACTTTGTGGCGATTTATATGTTAAGGAGTTATTATTTATTTCAATAAGTAATATAATGAGTAGTAAGCTTCGGTAAGAGATCTTGGATATAATGATAAGTTCTCCTTTTGCAGTATTTTAACAGATTCATCAACATTTTGAATAACAACAAATAAGTACTTATCACATGTGAATAGGTAAGTTTACAAAGCATAATATTTTATTTAAGTACTTCTTATATTCTTCTATCTTCAATGTAAATATAATAAAAATATAGTTTCTTTGAGATCAATGACATAAAAATTACTTAATGTATAAGCATAAGGACTACGACCAATGTGTCGACCACTACGATGTGCAATTTTTCCGAGAAAGTCCTATGCTACATATTTTTTGATTCAGTTGACGCTTCACCATTTTTTTAAATTTCCAATAAAGCGGTCAACTATATGCTAGTTTTGGTATATGTACAACTAATTAATAATTGCATATTATTAGAGTTATATGTTGAGATATATTACTTACTTTTAGAACAGTCATGACCTTCGTATCCATCCATGCATTCGCATTTTCCGAGATAGCAAGATCCGTGACCGGAACAATCGTCGGGACATGAATTCGTGACACCCTCCGCTTCAGAGACAACCATCTCTACATTGTGCGGTTGAAGCTCGTCGTTGTATATCGAAATGAACCATCTACCAGTGTCAAGGTATTGTAATATGCTGACGTTAACTCTCATATCTGTTGATCTTTTGTTTATGGTGTGGTTCCACCTCTGGAATGGGTTTACAGTGCTCAGCAAAACCTCCCAATCATCAAAATGGTATTCTTGCGATTTCGATATGTGTGGACTTCTTCTTCGTCTTAATCTATGATCAACTCTGCCCCCTCGAATAAACTCGACGAAATCATATTGCGTAACGCTCGGAGCCACGTTTCGCCTGCCGTAAACGGCGAAATTAGCCCCCCAGGGTACAGTAAAATTAAGGCTAACGTAGGCGGGCTGTTTGTTCCGGAACTCTGAACTCCAAAATTGATAAGCTGGTATAGTAGCGCTGTGCGGTTCGTCGAATTCCCTCACTTCTAATGCTGGCGACCAGGGAGGTGGAGCAGCTTGTTGTGCTTGTTGAGGTATAATAGCTGATTCTAACGCTGCTTCCGCTGTTGTTGACCAGCCTAACGATGATGTTGATATAGATTCTAAAAGGTTATAACATACTATACATATTATTATTATTAATATGAATATAACACATAACAACATAAAGCAGTTTCATATTTAATGCCGACATCTATTAATATTGTAACAAATTTCAACTAATATTCATATTTGTATGATCTAGGTACTTTTTCCAATTTAGAAAATACTTTGGGTACATGTATACTGATAGTATATTAAAAATCGAGAGACTAAATAGAGGTCTTGTATTAAAAATTCGTTTTAACATTAATATAAATGACACTGTATTTATAGACATACCATCTGAAGGTGATGATGTTGATAAAGCATCCCTAATTCCTTGTGCGTGGGTAACTGCTTTAACATCTTGTACTAAGATGCAATTGGAGTTGTCTATATTACTTTTAATTGACGATAAAGCTGAAATAAAAAAATAAGTCTATGTTAACCAGTTATTAATAAAATATTTATTAGCTTTAAACTGGTCCGTCATTAAAAAGAAATAGTCTTATCTAACAGTTTTTGAATTGATCTTCACTCTCAATTTAAGACTTTATCGAAGTCTCACATCAATAATGTCCAGTAGCCATGTTGTATTTCATTAGAAAAATTCTTATAAGATACGTGTCAAACAACTGGCATTCTAATAAACAACAATAAGAGATGTCATTTTGATCAGGCATGATTGGTGATGTGTCGTTCCGTCGACTCTTTTTAATTAAGTAGATCACGGCCTACTGCATTTTGTGGCAGTGTGACTAAATGATTAGATTCGCTCCCGCGGCTGTTCCTCGGGTGAGCACGTAGGCTGCTCTCCGACACCCAACCATTTCTTGTACAGGAAAAAGCTGTTGTTCTCTCATTACGCGACAGTTGCAGGCGATCAAATCGATCATAGAATGCCGTGCTATATAATTGGATAATTCTTCACGCTTCGAATCAAAAGCACGAGCTTAAATTGTGAGCTTGTTCCTCTGTTCATCCGATTTGAATTAAGAACTATTTAATTTGATATGATTCATTCAATGATATTATAACTAAAGCTGTAGAATGTAGATACGTCATAAGCGCTTCGATATCGCCTTGTTAAATCTTGGCTAGTTTACTTATTTTTGACGGCTTCCCCGTCGATCCGCCCGTATCTAAGCAATAGATAACTAGTTCTTCATATTCACCACCGATATTTAGAATATGACATATTACTTTCAAATTTTATCTAAGACAATGTGGCGTTATAATATTACTTTACCAATGTGTACGTTATCGTGCCATTTGTGTTGTGATAATAACACAAATGTAACGTATCTTTAATTATAATATCATTAGATCCATGATTATTAAAATTAAAATTTATGCGTGAACTGCAAATCTTACATACAGCTTCGAAAAATTTATATGCAGTACAATAAAATATCAAATTTTGCTTCACAACCCTCACGAAATTTCAATTTAAAAAACAACAGCGTCAGGGAGCAAACAAATGTTCCTGGTATTGTAAACATAATTTATTGTGTTCATTTATTAGTTTAGTAAGGAGCCCGCGAACGTTTGGGATTTGTGATTCGACGGGGAACCAAAGTTTATTTATTTGAAAAACTTGCACGGGATGTACGCTTAATATACCGTATTACTTGCCATAGATCAGTTCTCGTAGAGTTAATTGACGTAACACTAATTTCGGTCCGGTTAATTACCGTCATGTGGGTTTGTCTAATTTGTTGAAAGACATAGTGTTACACATATTATAGAAAAAATATGTAAGTACGCTGCTATTATAAAAATGAACACTCTATGAGGCTGTGAATGTGTTTGTCGGATCTGATTTCTTGACATACTGTTATTCGATTCTCGAAAATTCTTTCAATATCAGAACGTTACATTAAAGTTAATGCTTCTAGGATATATTTTATTGTTATTGACTTTAGTATTAAAGTTTCGGGTGTTTCTTTGCATTATATGAACATTGTATATGAAACGACGATGATTGTGATAAAACTATGTTACCATTGAATACTTCTTTCATGCCTTCCTATTTAGCCTTCAAACTAAAATTCTATCTTCAAGCATTTATAATATAATAGGTGTGTTCAGGCATTGTACTTGACGGTTTATCATCCTCAAGGTTTAAGGTGTTTACCATCACCATATTGTTAATTACTATCAAATGAAATTGTATTTAAAGGTTATAAACTTACAAATTATTGAAAAAAAAAAACACATAGTTATTATAACTCAGTTAATTTCTTAATTAAACCTGTACACTTCATACATTGATTATTTAAGTTTAATAAGACAGGGTTATATGACATTATACTTTATGATATACTAGTCTCTACCTGCGACTTCGTTCGCGTGGAAATGTTACTTTGGGCTAACGCTAACAAACAGCGAAAGCTCTCAATAGGAAAAAAATCGATTTTGAAACATTCTTCATTGCAGCTCCGCTTCTATTGTTCTTAGTTTGATGATATAATATAACCTTCCTCGATACATTTGCTATATAACACTGAAATAATCTTTCAAATCGAAGAAGTAGTTCCTGAGATTACCCCCTACAACGTTATAAACTCACAACGTCACAAACTTTACCTCTTTATAATATTAGTATAAATAGTTACATAAAGAACATATTTTAATCAAAATAAAATGTCCTGATTTAACACAAAAACGTTGAATTTTAGGTCTAAATTGCTGTAGTATAGGTCAGTTTTATATTTATCGACGTTTTCCATAATTGTTGTCGATAACCCTTGGCAGTGTCAGAGCAATTAAGTTATCTCTCGCAGCCGCAACGCAAGGATCTGTGTTCCCGAGATTTATTGGGAGATAACATCGCGAAGTGTTGACGCCATTTGGCCAGCCGCGTTCAATATTGGACAATTTACATTAAGTTTGAGGCGAGGGTTGATATTTCGACGGCAATAACCTTTATGGGTCCAAGGATCGATAGTTTAAGTAGGTAATTTATATTCATTATATGTCAACATGCGTACTGTTGACTGTTATTGATTTTTCAAGCACGAGTCCAACAATGCTGCTTTATCAGCTCCCCATAATTTAAATTTATTCCTATAAGCTTCTCTTAAATAATAATCTTATTATTATCGTACTATGTAAACAAAAGTTTGTACAGACTTTGTCTTTTGAACTGTCTTGTTTTGACTTTTGAACTGATTCTAACTGATATCATAAAGTACTACTCAACATAAAACTACTCAACCGATCATCAGTTTTGTAGTCCGGTGAAGCTGTTAAGATCTTGCTAGGTCAATAGCGTAGTCAGTTTTAGAAAATAAAAAAATAAACAATTTTACTTTCATTTGCGATATACATATAAGTGTTTCTGAATCATTGAATTTTAATTGTATGACTCACAATCGAATATATGTATGCATAGCTTAGAATATTTTAGCTAAGTCAGATCGGATTCTTTCGGTAACAGCCCAAGCCGAGATGTGCCGTGCACTCTTGAGCATGTTACCTGAATAAAATCGGTTGAGTGCCTTAAGCGCTCGCCTTAGTAGTCTTGTGAAGCTGTAAAGGTCTTGCAAGGTCATTAGCATAGTAAGTTGGAAAAAAAATCATTTTTTGCGTATACATAGTGTATAAAACTGTTCCCCAGGAATAGGTCAAATCGAGGGCACACGATAATCTTTTCTTAATTAGAATCATTGATGTTTTTCTAAAACATTTACAAGAATCATACATTATAAGTACCTATTATATAGATGGGAATAGCTGTTATGTATCTATAATTCATTACTGTAGTCTTTTATTTTTCAGTGATTGTTGACAGTTATTCTCCTGTTGAGTATTTTTCTTTTATATCGTATTACGATATATATTAAAACACAACAGTTCGCTATCGTATCGTGACTTCAAACGAGAGATGCTATCTCTTTCACATTTATTAAGTGTTGCATAGCGCTAGCTTGTTCACACGTTGCGATAGTGTCGTCCGACCGTCTTATTTTCAATAATAATGACAAGTGACGTATAATCAACAGTAGCTTACTATGAGTGAATTAATTATTAGAATCATTAGTTCCTACAAATATACATACTTCGTCCTAGTAATTAGCATATAGTTACATATAATTTCGATTTTAATCTATACTAATATTATAAAGAGGTAAAGTTTGCGATGTTGTAGAGGGTTATCTTAGGGACTACTGGTCCGATTTGAAAAAAATCTTTCAGCTCATTTATCGAGGATGGTTATCGAGGATGGGTACAGTATATATCATCATGCTAAAACCAATAGGAGCGAAGCACTAATGAGGAATGTAACAAAATCGGGGTTTTTTCCTCTTTTAGAGCTTCCTCTGCGTGTTAGCGTTAGCTCAAAGTAACTATTCCACGCGAACGAAGTCACGGGCAGAGGCTAGTGTGTAATACAAAACGATACATCAATTTCTTATTGTGTATTTGTAACTTAGGTTAGTTATTTGGCTGCCATTAATGTTTATTGTTTTATTTTTAAAACATAACTATAATATACTACAAGGAGGGTGCATAATTTTATGTGGCTTAAGAAATATATAAAAGCGACATAAACAATGTCAAAGTTACCCGATAACCGTATAAAGATGACGCAATTTCCGCACGAGAAAATAAAATATGGCTACGGGTGGTAAGTCGCGACTTTTCGCGATGATCCCTCGTAAAATCTATAAATTTTGTCCACAGAACACGCGACGTATAGGAAACGGAGGGTGCTCTAGTTGAGAATGGCTATACGTCGAGCGATTGTGTGCAGATGGACGGCGTTTGCTATCTCAACTATTTTTCGAGTTAATACAATTTATTGTAATACGATTCAGCATAGATTGCATCGTGTGTAGGGGAGCGAAACTCGTTTGATAGAGTCCCGAGGGACAGAGCGACGAGCCGTCGCACTGAATCCGTATTAGTCACGTTATAAATCTTCCTATCCCAGTATATCCATCTCATTTCATCATACGAAGATGTCACTCGCCTTGTTTCATGTAAACATGATCTATATACAGAGGTCTTGAGGTCGGGTTGGTTCCTTTTACACGAGATGCACAAAGCGCATCAAATGTTGGTTTTAGAAACGAACTATACCGTTTTGGAATTGTATGAATTTGTGAAGGTGGTATAGAAACTTTATTCAAGAAGAGAGACTTGATTATAACTTGGTTATTAACTTCAAATGAAGACTCGGGAAAATATATCTTTCAGGTTAGGAAACGACGCTATAGTATTGTGTAATGTAT
This sequence comes from Antheraea mylitta, assembly GCA_014332785.1. Classification (NCBI taxonomy): domain Eukaryota; kingdom Metazoa; phylum Arthropoda; class Insecta; order Lepidoptera; family Saturniidae; genus Antheraea; species Antheraea mylitta. Next base: position 2,598,506 of record JACEII010000034.1, read on the forward strand.
TACGTTGAAAACTTTTATATTTTTGTTGTAAATTATAATATTCATTTCAGTTCAAGCAATCATAGGGCCTATAGGACTATAAACATAAATAAAATTAATCGAAAATGTATGCAAGTTTTCCAAATATTTCACAAAACACTAGCTATCCTGGCGGGTCTGTACGATTGTAATTATTATCAATTTTAATTAATAGATGACTGGATTTGGAATTAATAACTCTTATCGAGTTATTATATTATATATATTCCATATAAATATCATTGTATATAAGAATTTTTCGGCGACCGGTTCAACGGTATAGAACTTAACTCAATATTACGCCATCCCGTAGCGAGTTATAGCAACATGGTTAGAACAAAAATCTTCTCTATGAAAAACAGTCAAATGTGTCAATTTTCATGGTAATCTTTCAAAGGGTGTTCTCGTTTATGGATCACAAATATATGAATAGCAGTACCCGCGAACTCTGTTTCGCCTAAAGTATATTAGAATATAAGTTTTTTTGCATAAGAACCTTCTCCTGACAATATTAAACACAACATAAAAAGAATTAACGAAATCGGTTCAGCTGTTCTAGAGATTTGCGCTTAGCAACACATTCAGGTATTCATTTTTATATTATAGATGTTTTTATAGATATTAATAGAACATCTATAATATGATAATTTATGTCACATATTAAATCTCAATTGCCTAAAAAAAGTAAATTTGTCTATATAAATTTGTTAAGATGGGAGTCATTACTAACATTCTAAAATAACCCGATCAAGATTAACATATGGAATCAATTAGTTTGTATTTATATAATAATAGCTGTCTTTAATTATACATTCTTGTGTAATTTATACAAGCTGAGGGTTTTACTGTATAGTAATTGAGTATACTTCTATAATGTATATGTCATCTGACTTTTATATATCTACAAGAGGGTTCATAATTAGTTTTAAACAAAGGAAAAGTTTATCTTTGAAGTTTTGGTTTAGAAACAATGCATTTTTTATTTACTTGTCAATGTTGTAGATAATGTTTGTATGTAATTTATTTAAAGTATAAATAAACAATTATAAAAAGCTTCAGAGTACTTTTGGTGTACTATGAAATTCAAGTCAAACATTTACATTTACAACGTCGAATACGTTAGGAAGCGGTAAAAACTAGGGGTGTGCGAACATCGTTCGAATCCAATTATTCGAAATTCACGAATAATTCGAAGTATTTCGGATAATTCGAAAAAAAATCCGAAAAATATTAATATTCGATTCGCAACGAATAATTCGTAAGTTCGAATTATTCGCACACCCGTAGTAAAAACTATGATAATGAATAATAGGTGAAATATTATTAGAGTAAGTTCATATCTAGTTTCATTATTGTCCAATAGTATTCTACTGTATATTGATTTCTTTCTCTTACTTCTATTATTAATATTAGTAGCTGGTAACGTAATAATAATTATGAAAAACTTAAATTATTGGTTTCTTTTGTGGTTATTTACTTAGAAAACAATTCGATTTTCTCTATCAAACGTATATGTTCGACGAAGAATATTGAAAACGAACAAAATGAATATAGATCTGAAATGTTTTCTGCATATAACTTACAAAAGGGCATTGGAAGTCCTTTCGTTTGTTTTATATCATAGGAGGTAAAGGAACAGGTGGGTCACCTGAGGTTAAATGATCACCACCGTCCATACACACCAACAACACCAGTGGAGTCGCAAGTGCGTTACCAGCCTGTATTAGTGGGGTATGAGGGAGGGGGAAGGGAGACGGAGGGAGGTGGGCCTCCGGCATTCTCACTGACCAAACGAAACGCAACAATGCAAGCACTGTTACTTCACGTCAGTTTTCTGTGGCTACTACCCTGGACGAGCCGACTTATTCATGCTGAAACCAGTTATAGCATCAGCGTGGCTCTACCACCTATTTCAATTTCACAACCACATCATCATAATACACAGCCAAATTCTGAAAGTGATATTGTTATGGAACGATTATTATTAAACAATATAATAGAAATGTGTATAAGACTCGAAAATATTGTATTTATTTAATATCCATATTGCTATTCATTAATGGGGAAGTTCGTAATTTATTTGTAGTCAAAGTTTTCTTTTTTATAATTTTATTACTACTGTTGAGCCTTTATGCCATAGATACAGATTTTATCTGGAAATCTTCAGCAACAATGTCATATAGCTACTTAAAACACTTATATTTAATACTGACTAAACTTTTAGGGTACTTTGAATTTCAATTACATTAAAAAATTGACGGATCCACATTTGCCCTCATTCATCGCACACGAACTTAATGAAGGGTGCAACAGATGGTTCTCATATTTTCATTACAATAATAAAACTACCGGCTTCGTACGAGAGATTTATGTCAGATTAAATTTCAGTAGATACTACAAATTCGGAACACAACGGGGCGTAGCTGATACTTTTTTCTCTGTTATAAAGAGCCCACTATAAACCGAGAAATAAATACGTATAGAGAGATCTAATAAAATATGAGAGAATGAGCTCTCTTAAATACTTCAATTTATTAAGGTATCACGAACATGTAGGTAGCGTTTTCTTGATAATTGAAAGGGTCATTATTTTACGGAAATCTAAATGTAGTAATTTAAAGCTTTCGATAAAAGGTATCTATTTCTTTTCGATATCGATATTGCGTCAGGGTATCGACATGCGACATGAGTCTCTTATCTTTGTCCCTATAATTTAACGAGCGTCTAAATGAAGTGAGATCTGATAGGATAAGCCCCATTGAATCGAGACACCTTACATTGAGTCGGTTCATTACATTACTTTGAAGAAGTATTATATAGATTTATCTAACTACTTCTTTATAAGATACGTAACCTAAATGTAATTGTATTTAATTCTGAAGTTACCTTGAACGTAGATTCGAATTAAATAGGTATTGTGTGAATTTTTTTTTGTTTTTAGTGGTTTGTCAAATTAACGTAGTTAACGTTTGCGTGGCGTGTTTTAAGCATATTATTTAGTGTTTACTGAAACAGTTATAGTGACGAGTTGAGTTAAATTGAAACCCTTTAGTTTCGACAAATTACAAGTTGAGGAACGGTTATAACAGTAACTATTAAGTATTTCGTTATCATGCACCCACTTGAGTTACCCTTAGATATTATAATTGAATAGTTAAACAATTGTATTTATTTATCATTTCTCTAATTTAACTCGACCTTTGAGACATTTCAACAACCCCATTAGCAATGTTTTTATTTAAGAAATAATATAATGTCGTAAACTATTTCAAATATCTTATATGTGTTCCAAAACAAATGACTCATTTTTATGTGCTAAATTTATTAAAAACAAAACTTCGGGATATTGCTCAGAAGGCACATATGGCGTGGTGTGCTGAGCAAATACAATGCTCCACCAATGTTTCATATTTATATTGGATTTGCGTGACACAACTGTAGCTCTATATTCCAACAATACATATGTTCTATATACATTAACTACCAATAAAACTTGATATATTTCATTACAGATATAAATAGCGTCTATTAGGTATAGGGTACTGTCATCAATATTTGTCAGCGAGTAGGATTATTTTTTCATCAATATCTAAATTTTTTTTCATATCCACAAATAGGTCACAAAATAATCTCCAAAAATGTCATATTTATTGTTTACATAGGATATTTTTATTAGGAGTAATTAATGTTGGTTTCTATCTCCAGCAATCAACGACAACCTATACAGAAAAATGGATTAATTATAATTCATTATATGTCTAAAATTATTTATATTATATGCCTAAACATGCTGTAGTGTTATTATTTTTGATTAGTTTTGGCTCGCGGTTGCGCTCGTGTCCACGGTAGATTTGATCTATCCCTTGGGAACAGCAAATTTTTTTTTCTGAAAGTTTCGTAATGATCGGTTGAGTAGATAAGGCATGAAAGCGTAATAAACAAACAAACTTACAATATCATAGTTAGAACTAGTTAGGATAGTGGTGACGTGAAATAATTTATTATACATGTAAAATTTTGTATGTAAGTTTTAATCCTGTATATTTTATCGTAAAGTTGTCATATTCTGTTTTTATTATATGTGAAAGTACGTAGCAAAGCAACTACTGAACCTCTCAGCGACTAATCAACAGAACTGAGAGTATTATTTCCTTTCAAAGTAGTAAGTGCTTAAGTAGTTGAGTTGTTTTAGTAACTATGGGCTGGTCGATGTGAATGCACTGCTCGAATCTAGGGCAGAGGTATCGTTCCCATAGCATTCGTGTCGACTTTGATGCTATTTTTGTGATATCTTATGTGTCTGCGGTGGAGTTTACGTGCCGCCACTCGCTCGCGGTTGATTGCGAGACGCTAAAGTACAAAGTGGCTCGGAAGAGCTGACATTTCTTTTATAATTTATAACCTACCTGTGTTTTTAAAACGTTCTTAATATTCGTGGCTAATTCTAGACTCTATAATAGTATATAGATATGGAATTTATCTTTTTCAGGAATTTTACGATAGCAATACTCGAATAAGGATGAAAAGATGTAGTGAAACATGTTACTGTTTAGTTTGATATATTGACAATTTTATTTTATTACCCGTGTATAAAGGATACATTCTTTTGTATAAAAGAAGTAGCTGTCCGCGGCTTACTTTATATTATATTAATATGTAAAATGTAACAATTAAATTAAGTGTAGCGCTACCTAGGGGTCTCTTAAAGTGTCAAAGTTTACCGTTTCGGGTATACTAATGTCCATTTATAGATTTATATATATTTGTACATAGAAAAAGATTTTCGATATAAATTTGGTATCTACTAAAATTTTGCATAAGTATAAAAAATAAGTCATATTAATGAAAATACTACAATATCTAGAGATTGATGCATAAATTAAAAGTTAAAATAACATAAACTTTTGAATAAAAAATATGGCATAACCATGCACGTAATAAATACTACATTTTTAATAAATACAGTGTAATAATTCTCATCAAAGCCCACATAAAATTTAATCTAATTTATTATAATATTATATATAATATTAATTTAATCTCAGATTAAATTTGTTATCTGATACTATTATAAATTCAATACAAGTTTCATTGCAACGCGCTGAGAAGAACGCTTTTATTTGTCAGTTGCAACCTGGGATTTACTTGTGCAATTTATAGCATTAGGTATGTATGTTAAGCACAAATTATGATCGGTCGTTCCGAGGGCAAGCTGAGATTGCGAGCTTGATATATCCGACGTAAAATAATACGGGACGTGGAAGTGTAAGATAATTTATAACCGAGTTAACAGGGAACGGCGCGGCATGAGCCACGCAGTGCGCGTTGTCTTAGGTTAGGCGCATCATTTATATTTCTCTTGTGTTTGTTTAGTTTTTTATTGGGCTCTCTGAACACCACGCCGGTTGCGATATCTAAACAAATAATAAAAGACTAATGGTGAATGTCTGTTCTCTTCGTTACATCAATGTTTAATCAACTCATTTGCATCCGCGTTGTGTATATTCAAATTTATCACATATTGTAATTGTGTTTTGATGTGTTGATAAAAGAATTTCTCTCTTTAATGAATCGTCTTTCTGTTGTTTCTATGTAAAAAAGTAAATTAAAAAAAAAACTACTACCATTTATTAATATATACGTAGAAAGGTATGCCTTAATAAGACATGTATATTAACCAATTAGACTCTGCCCGCGACTTCGTTCGGGTGGAATAGTTACTTTGGGCTAACGCTAACATGCAGTGGAAACTCTCAAGAGGAAAAAGAACACAGATTTTTAAACATTCTTCATTGATGATCCGCTCCTATTGGTCTTAGCGTGATGACCATAACCATATAACCATCCTCAATAAATGATCTATATAACATTGAAAGAATTTTTTAAATCGGATCAGTAGTTTCTGAGGTTACCCACTACAACGTCACAAACTCAGAAACGTTACCTCTTTATAATATTAGTATATGTAATTGTTTCTCAAACTAGAATTCATATAATTTAATTTTGTTGTTTAAATTCAAATTGTTTAAAAAATAAATATGGCTTACAGATTTTTTTTTATCTCAATAATGTAACTAATTAATAAGAAATTATAATAAAAAAATCATTAAGTAAATTAAAATACTATTTTTAAATAAAACAGATTATAAACGTGTGGATTATAAACACTAATTCGTTACATCGTTACTGATCTCTCATATACTTCAAACATTAATCGAGGATAGTGTAATTATAGAATTGATTGTAGACCGATAGCTGCTCCTGTTTCGTATCAAATGGAATCCCCGCAGGGTTTAGTAATCCTGGAGAGCTTGAGTTGTAGCCTTTTAGTTTCCAATCGCACAAAACTAAAGCTGCCCTCTTGATTGGAGACAATCTACTGCTCCCGGCGATGTGGGGCTTTAACTAAAATTATAAAAGGAAATACCAAGTAATCACTTTCCAAGCTTGGTAATCAATTAGAGAGATATATTATGTTTGTTTGTGTACAGATGTAATAATTTGGAATAAATGATTCAATGTACCTACCTAATGAACAATCTTGAAATATACAGCAATGTATTTTTTCTTCATGTATTTTTGTGTGTTTTTAAAAATGTCTTTTAAACAATGTATATTTAAAAAATACATATTTTATATAAAACTAGCAGTCGTCCGTAACTTTTGTATTTTGTATATATGTAAAGGACTATATAAGACCTCTTTTTAATGGAAAAAAACGATAAAACACTTCCTTTTTACTTTCTGATTCAATTGCTACATCCTAATTTTCATAAATCAAATTTAGTAATGACGGATCATACAAAGTTTACTCCTCTTTTCACTACCTTAGGAATTGAATTTTCTTGAAATGATGAAATTCCTCCCCTTCACATACAATGTGAACGGAATTGAGATTATGTCTTAGCCACAGTCATTTATATTATTATAATTTTTATACCATTATCGCACCTTTTGTAGGTGACAGAGCCACGCTGAACGCTATTATTAGATTCAGCATGAATGGGCCTCGTTGAGGTACCGCCCGATCCACAGTAAACCGACGTGAAGTAACAGTGCTTGCATTGTTGCGTTTCATTCGGTCAGTGAGAGCGCCATAGGCCTACCTTCCCTCCTCTTCCTCCCTCTCGGCCCTTCCCCCTACATTGAAACATAGTCTGGCAACGCACTTGCAACGCCTCTGGTGTTGCTAGTGTCCATGGACGGCGATGATCACTTAACACCAGGTGACGCCTAAGTTCGTTTGCCTCCTGATGACATAAAAAAACCTAAGTAGGGTCGGCACAACTCTTCCTTGTCTTATGTTATCTCAGCATTCACATCTTTTATACACATCATTTCTCGTACAATCCATCCACACCTTTTACGGTCTTTCTCTATTCGTCCATTTCCAGACTTGAAACTTTTCTTATTCATCAGTGACAGCGAAGCTGAGGAGTAATAGGTTAGCATAGTATGGGCATGTCATGAGGAGAGATTAAAACCATGTGACTAGAAAAGTGTTAAGTATGATGGTGGATGGATATACGAGTAGAGGAAGACCGAAAAATGTGTGGATGGATTGTGTGAAAAATGATACGTGCGTCAAAGGTGTGAATACTGAGATGACATTTGATAGGAGAGAGTGGAAAAAGAAAACATGTTGTGCCGATCCTACTTACGTGGGATAAAGGTAACGATAATGACGATGATGAACCATTTATATGTATATACATATGAATAAAATTAAACAGTAATCCACAGAGATGAAAAATTTACCTAATTCACAATAACGTGTTACAAGAATAAAGTTCTTATCCACAAACCTTATTGAGATACCGCAGCTAACGTTAATGGATAGAAAGAATAATGGTACAAATATTTTAATCGGAATTCTCAGTTGTTTAATAAAAATACTGTTTTAACGTCTAACGAGCGCTCTTTAGATCCCGCTGTGATTTTATGAACAAAGATATATCGAGAGAACAATGTAATGGTATTTCATATTTAAACGATTGTCTGAGGTATTTTTTGATTTATATAAAATGGTACTTGTATGATCCATGACTTAATAATTATAATAATATTTCTTCATAAATGTGTGCCTTTGCTGAGCAAATCGTATCTCCTAGATAATATAAAAAATATTCACCACGCCAGCTCATGTCACATTTGCAGTTGGACTGGCCAATATAGTTATGTATAAATTAATACGTGGTGGTATTTTCTCAATCTCTTACATTTTCTGGCGTTACTTTCCCAAACTAACTTAAACGCGTGTTTTTTTACACACTATATGCAATTTTCTAGATGTTAGAGCCACGCGATTTCAGCATGAATGGGTCGGTTTGTCCGGAGTAGTACCACCCTCTCACAGAAAACCGACATGAAGTAACAGTGCTTGCATTGTTGCGTTTCGTTCGGTCAGTGAGAGTGCCGTATACCTACTTCCCCTCTTCCCCTCCTCAATTTCTCCAGTCTCCCCAAACATAGGCTGGCAACGCACTTGGGACTCCACTGGTGTTACAAGTGTCTATGGACGGCGGTAATCACTTAAAATCAGGTGACCCGTTTGTTCTTTTCCCTTATATGATACAAAAAATATAAATAAACATTCAATTATTATAACAACGATAATGTACTATTTTCCTTTTTTATCTTTAAGAAATACGCTCCGGAATTAAGGACTTCGTTGAATTGAATTAAGGAATTGTTTCACTAATAGGGGACTACATGAGTCTTGAGTTGTTAAGTTTCATGTAATAATTAATGGAAATAAAGTCGCGACAGTTGTTTGTTATATGAATAAGCATCTTCATAACAATGGTAACTTTATATTTTATATATTTAGGTTTAGTCCGGTGAAGCTGTGAAGGCCAGTAAGGCCAATAGCGTAGTCATTTCGAAAAAAAAAGAAAATATTTAGACTTTTTTATTAGTTTAATAAGTTATTTGAATAAAGTAATGGTAGTGTTCAGTCGTCTAATTTCAGAGAGAATACAAGGTAAGGAAGTTTGAAGTTACTTGATAAAAAGTAAATAAACACGAATCTGGAGAATTCGTTTGTAGCTACAGAGTTACCATTTGAGAAGGCATGGAACCACTATTAAACTTTACACCTGAAAACAACTATTCGATCATTGCAACTTTCAAATGAAACGTAATGTTTTTCTTTGATTCTCAATGTAATTTAAGTTATTATATTTGTTAGGTTTTACAATTTAAAACCAAATTCTATATTTTTAATTTACTGATATACTCTTGCTTTATATACTTTATAACTTTCGCGTAGCTGAGTTATTTTTGTAAAAACCAGATTTTTTTAAATCTTTTTTTATTTAGGGACTTAAGTCCATAAAGAATACTCCATCGTATCCTAATGTTACCTTATTCACAAAATAGAATTAGATACAAACTTCCACAGAATCTTGGCTTCCTCACTTGCAGGTGGACACAAGATTCTATGGAAGCAACCCTGATCTAATATATTAAGCTGTAATTGTTCGATAACAGCTTCTCGTTGTGATTTGTTCCGGTCACATTCCATCAATAAGTGTTGCAAGTCTTCTATCGATCCACAAGTTATGCAATTGGGTAAAAAAGTTTTTCTCATAATAAATGCAAACTTGTTGAGTGGCATATGTCCGGAACGTACTCTGTTTGCAATTACAATTAGAGATCTATTTACATTGCTGTTATTAAGCCATGGTATATGAGGCGGCACACTTTGCACAGTTTTATACCAGATGCTTTTATCTCTTGAGCGTTCGTCAAAATATTCTTTTCATTTAAAAAAACGCGTATATTTGAATTTGGCGAAGATTTCCGTATGATCTGGTTTAATTTTAACATTTGAACCCCTTAAAAATGACGCTCTGTAATATATCTTACGCAGGAAAATTTATTCGGGCAGGCTTAGCTTCGAAGATTCTAAAGTTTCACTGATTCAATTGACATGAGACGAAGAAGTTAATATTTCTGTGATTACGTTGATTTTTTATACAGACATAATTTTCCAGTCTAACAAACTTGATTTATTTAAATTATAAGAGTTCTGCATATTTTCAAATTACAGTTTGTTTCCAACATGAGTTAACAACTTTTCGATAAAACTTTACCACAGCAGTAGTTATGAGTTCACAAACTTCGATATTGCTACAAACTTGTTACTTATTGAACGAAAAATACACGGATTGCTTATTATATTGTTACTATCTTCTCCAGACCGATAACGCAATAATGACTGAAAACTATTTTACCAAAGATTACACTATAAATTGCATTAAAATATTACTACATTTTAAGGCATATTTATGTTTATGGTAATCTACAAATTTATCGTTAAACCTATCCTCGAAAAATATGTACCGTAATGAAAAATGGTGTAATACAATTTTTACTGAAAAAGGGGTCAGAACCGTTTAAAAAAAAACATAGAGTAGATAATAAAAGAGTTTAGGTGAAATAATTGCTCTTGCCCGCAGTGATAAAGAATATTATCATTGTATACTATAATTATAGATGTAGATATTAATATACTTATTATATTTTTCATATGTTATATAGAGGCTGTAGTCACAACACGTCATAAAAAATATGACGTCATCATAGCTGAAATGATCTTTAACATTCGAACATCAATCCTCGAAGACCAATAAAAAATTAATAACGAAAGTAAATACTTCATCCGCTCATTACTTATAATCAAGATGAGAATGTATTATGGCTCAAATACCGGTCGATTTTATAGCAATTTAGCCGAGTAACGTTATAACGTGTTATAGCCACCAATAAATAATTTGTCGATAGCTGATGAACAATTTGCTTCGACTTATATAAGAAATATAATAGAACATAACTGTAAACTTACCTATAAAATAAGCTAACATTGCCGCAAGTATGACACAGAGGCATATCATGGCAATCGCTAGACACTTCCACGTGCATCGGTGTTGACACCTCTTGTCTATGTGGAATCGTGAGGGAGAGTACACTGGGACGGGGCTCGGCTGGCTAGCTCGAAGAGGGAAAACCGGCATCACCAGAGGCTGGTTCGCGAGTTGGCAGTGCCCGCTGCCGAGAGTACCGCCGCCCATACCGCTTGACATCGCTGCACCACCCAATCTGTAATAAAAAAAAGATTTAAACCACTTTCATTCATATATATTTAAGGTTAAAAAGGTATGGATTTGGTATCATTAAACCATATACTTTCGAAAGTATTAATCATTTCGCTTCTGTATTCTGATATAAAAAGTATTTTGGTAGCGCGCATTCACACCTGTGACTAAGCTTGTATTACAATCTTGTCTGGGGTTATTTCTAGATGACCATGGGTTGCAATGACCGTTAAAAATGAGGTAGACTACATTCTGATTTTCCATTTCATTTAAACACAAAAATTTAAAATATGGTTATTCTGTAATTTTATGATAAACAATAATAATATGTTTTACATTTCATTTCCAAAAAAGATCTAAATAATAATTTCTAAGAGAAATATATCTCATGTAAGACAATTTATGTCAACATAACAATGAGCAAATATCAGCAAAATTGTTCTCTTCGCTTCGTATTGAAATATGAGAAAACTTATTTAATTAACCGAATCTATTTATGGTTATAGAAATTAGAAACCTATGATGATCTTACTACATACTTTTTTTGTGGTTTGAAAAGTTGCGTAATTAGTCTTCAATTCAATTACTTTATGGTTAATATCTTTCCTTTTCCAAACATAAAGAATGTGTTATTGAAAATTTATTCCATCTAGCGTAGCGAAACAAATCAAAGTACTCTGCCATATGGCACATCTTCTATGAGTAAATTTCGTAGACAATAGAAACGTATCATTACTAGGGATTCTGATAAAAAAAAACTACGATGAAATCGTTTAAACACGTCCGCCCGTAGACCATTAATCAATTACCCGAACCTCACCGTCACGACTAAATTTAAAGGCCGGAGAACATATGGTGCATCGTCGGACGAACCGTTCACCAACTGACGCCGACATAATGACCTTTAGCATAAAGGAATGAGCAAAAACTGAGTCGAAATAATTGGACTAAGTTTAGAGAGAACGTACTGTGACTCTTAAAGGGTTTGTTTCGAACAGCTTCTCTACTGTAATTTTCTTTTGAATAGCGGCCGAGGAGGTCGGGAACGTTTGTAGGAAGGACGAATTCATTAAAACGTGTACAGAAATCACAATGCCCCGGGCACGCAGGCTTTGCCCTTAAATGGCTTTTAAAATGTCCGCCTTCGTTATTTATTTCCATCGTACTTTTTAGTTAGAACTGGATGCTGAATTTTTTTAGTTAATTTTCACTTGAATAACTTCGTGAAGTTTGTAATTTTCCTTTGTTTATTATGTAAGAAAATTATTTGAAACTTTCTTCGGTTGAAAATTCACCGAATCAGTGAAGATGCATGCATTGAATGTATTTAAAGCAATAATATTATAACTAAAAAGCTATGCAACTTACATGATATTTTACAAAACACATACGACAACGCACACATACGTAAATTAATTTTGTAACTTCACACTGTCTTAGATAAAATGTGGAAGTAAGATGGCAAAATCTTAATAATGGGGGTGAAAAGAAATAGTTACACGTTGCTTCGATACGGACAGATTGATGGGGCAGACGTCAAAATTAAGCTAGCTAGCCAAGTTTGAACAAGGCGTTGTCGATGCACTTATGACGTATCTACAGTTTATATATGATATAAGTACTCTATCCTTTTTTCTATCTCGATGATCGTGGGATAACTAACGTCATCTACGCGACGAGATGAGATATAGAAAGCTAGCGTCATTGTTTTAAGATCCAAGTAAATTGCAATTGAAGTCAAAGTCTTAATAGAATGGTCGAATACTAATACAGAGGTGTAAAAATATAAACACAGATCAGACGATCTTAAATGTAGACCTATTAATTTTAATTACAAAATATCCAGTGAAGTCAAAAGAAGTAATAACAATTTTTATAAGCGATTGCTTCGCTATTAATAATATACACTAGCTAATAGTCTCTAGATACGTCATCATCAATAAAGGTTATGTCTTGTCAGCATTTTGTAACCGTACACGAAATTGATTTTTTAAATCCATCATTGTAATGATTATATAACGATACATTATTGTTTGTAATCTCATGTTATTTTATTCTATAGGTCTGAAACCATAAAGACTCTTTGCTTTAATGATCTATTATAGATTATTAACATAACGATGTTTTATTTAATTATTTTATAGTTAAAGTAACAATTTTGTAATAAAATTAAAATTCAGCCAGTCATATTTAGATACAAGTATGCTTGAACAGTAATCAAACTTAAGAAATAAATTAACTATATAACTTTAAAATATAAAAAATAAAATAAGTAATAATAAAAAATTGAGCCATTACGGGACGCCTGGCAGATGTGAAACATCGAAATTGTTCGAATCGAACGAATCTCAAATTACACTATATGTATGCGAGCTCAGTGCGGCAAGAGAGATTGCGTACAATCAATGGCGCATATCATCACGTCGCCACGTCCCACATACGTCGCCACGCCAACAATCAGGTTTACCTGCGCCTATAGGTTTCACATCAATAGTGGGAGAAGGTCGATACAAATTAAATATAATATCTTGTTAAGACTATTTGGTAGCCATGCTTAGCACAATAATGTAAGTATTTTAATTATACTACTAGCGTTACGTCCCTGCTTCCCATGGATGCACGTACTATGTGGTTTCATAAGTATGTAAAGGATTTAGATTTATTGCGTACTATCGACCAAGCTACACATTTCATCAAAGTTGTAGAAGCTATTTAAGAATATTCACACAAACTTTTTTCTAGTTGCACGTCATTTTTTTGTGATATATTCTAAAACATTCATTGAAATTATATGCTCTAAAGCGCAATTTTAATCTAAATTTAATGACCAACGTAACTAATATTAAATTGGATAAGGATTTATACTATAATATATTGGTAAAAGTTACACCGTAGCTAATTATTTTTCAATAATATTCAAAAAATAAAAATGGTTACTGTAACTTTTTTATAGATATTTTTAATATGTGCACTCCTTACTAATTTATTTTATTTATCTGTAATGGCTTTGCTAGAGCGTTTTCAGTGTAAGCACCTGAAAACTCTTACAACTTCGTTAGGATACATCGACACTTTATAATTATAATGTGTATATGTTACAAATTCCTTCCGGTACAAATTCTGTAAACGGTGGTGCAAACCTTATTAAAATGCATTGCGTAGTTTAGAAGAAGTCAAGTAACATACAAACCAGCACGGAAAAGAGCTGCACATTTTTCTTAGTACAAAACTTGTGTTTATGTTTAAAGGTTATCGCGCGAAGGAGGACGAATACAATTAACGAAGTCGACGACAGCGTTATTATAGGACAATGCTGCGATATTTCAAGCCACGCGGTGGCGGACGGACGAACGTTGGGCGAGATTTTGACAGTCGCTCTTCGTGAGAGGGCTTTTAATGAAGCGGTAAATAATGAGGAGAGGTGTTGCGTTGCACGAGAGCCGTCTAATTAACGTGAAGAACCACGAACAGTTTACATGCATATAATTATATATTCCTCGGGACATGATGTATTCAAGTTATTACCGATTCGAGTACGCACGTTATCCGTAACGGGAACGATAAACAAACAGTCGATGGGAATGACGTAACAAAAACATTGGCAGGTATCTCGAGACTGAAGTCGTTAGGTGCGGCGCGTAGTTGTCGCACAGTTTTTATCGCATTGATCGCATGTAGCGGTCATTTCTAGTCCCGAGACGGGCATCGTCGACCTCTAACTCGGAAACCAGATGAAAGAAAAAAATAAAGAAACGCAGCACGGGCCGTGAGAACGGGTCTCCTCCGCCGCGGAGTCCGTACCGTCCATTTATCTTACATAGTCGTGCAGGAATGGACCGGACAATGATGTGCTTTTATTGCAACGCGTTCCTAAATATAGGCTTATGAAGGCAAGCCACATTGTTTTAACTCTAAAATGATTGGTATCTTTATTGGTATTGCTATAATTTCAGTAAATTCTTGAACTCCTTTATTACGCAGCTATTGAAGGTACTTCGAAGAATTGCAAGCCATGTTATTGGGCTATTATAATATTTTGCTTCTTATTTATGTTATAGCGTATATAGCGTTTGTAAAGTGTAATAATGTATGACAGCCATATTTATACTAAGATTTATTCAAAAATAAATCTGCCCGTGAGTTTGCAGATCTTAACAATATTATTTTATTGAATTTAAACGATTTATTTGTTCATATTTTACACGATCCTCACAAGAGAAAGAGTAAGCTATAATAATTGCTTTAAGATTATTACAAGATACACGAGGGAACGTTAAGAAAATACAATCCGTTTGATTTAATGTAAATACAATCTTTCAAGATTTGTGTAGGCATTCAAGCGAATGTATAGACGTGAAAGGTACGAGGAAGGTTCAAGACGTTTTACATTAAACCCGTCGAATAATCGATAACATACCTGTCTCTTCTGACCTGTACGACGTCCATATATTCCATATATATATATATATACATATATATATATATATATATATATGTGAATCAAATTCAAAAGTCTAAATATTTAGAATACTCCTTGGACTCGAGTAGAATATATTAGAAATAGAAAATAAACAAAATGATTCAACACGTTAAAATATGTTAATCCTAATTGAATATAAATCATTTGTAATATTAAATTTAATTACTTGTTTAGTTTCACATACTATAATATGGTACTTTGTTAAATCTTATAAATACACTTGCAGTGCTCGCGTTTATTACGCCATCCAGTAATTATTTTTGTCGTGTAATTCTCACACATGTTTCAAAATTTCTAAAAGTATTATTGATAATTGTTACATCCTATCAATATTGAAACAAAATTTACTCCTGTACATAAATATAATTAAAATTGGTTGATATAGAAAAAAAACTTATTTCTTTATAATATTATTTTATAATCTTTTAAAATGTTATTAACAATAATTTAAAAATTAAGGGTATAATTTCCGTATACAATTTTTTATATATATATTATAGGAGTCAAACGAACAGGTGGGTCACCTGATGTTAGGTGATCACCGCCGTCCATAGACACTAGCAACTACAGGTAAGTCGCAAATGGGTTGCCAGCCTGTGTTCGGTGGGAATGGAAGGGGCAGAAGGAAAAGAGAGCGGAGGATAGAAGAGGTGGGTCTCCGGCGTTCTCACTAACGGAATGAAACGCAACTAGACAAGCACTGTTACTTCACGTTGTTTTTCACAATTTCAGATTCATAATAATTTGTCAAGCTGTTTTTGAATTAGATCCAAACATATCTCAGAGAAAAACTTAAAAAAAATTAAAACACATTTACGGACAGAACTATACATTTATTTTCATAGAGTTTGTAAGTTCCAATTTCTTTAAGCGAGCTTATAGTGCTATTAAGATAGTATAGTACTATTGAAGATATACGATGAACCTTGAAGCTAATTGCTTCGTGGTTTGAATAGAAAACAAAGAGACGAACACGAATTAAGTACTTCGGAGCGGGCAAAGCTCACAATCACGATTGTTCTGCATAATTTGTATTGATCACAGATTTATAGTGCGGGTAACCCATAAACAAAGAACATTGAAATCCCTTTCAAAGGTTTACATATTGAGATAGGGATTTAAAAATTTATACACTAATAATTGACTATTAAGTCGAGCACTTTACCAATAGGCTACGGGCTTATTTAATAATTGACTATTTTTGCATGTACTTATATGTTAAGTGTTGTCATAAGTTATTGAGCAACTGTTGTTAACATTATAATATATTTTAAAGGTTACATTTAAGAATTTATATAATATGTTTTTATACTATTGGCGGCAAACGAACATGTGTGTCACGTGATGGTAAGTGATCACCGCCGTCCATGGACACCTGTGACACAAGGAGAATCACAAATCGTTGCCGGCCATTGAGAAAGGAGTAGGCTCGTTTCTTGAAAGATGGCAGATTGTAATGCTTCGAAAACGCTGCCGCTGGGAGTTCATTCCAGAGAACTGTCGTACGCGGAAAAAAATAAAGTGAGAATCGCATAGTGCCTTGACACACTACACTTTCTATGAATGTCTGTAATCTGTGAATGGGTATACAATGTATGGGTACATAACACCAAAATATTGTGCATATTTTATAAGCGTAGACCCTTTTAGGTTATTTTTAACATTAATGATTCATGATTGCATACACGATAAAATGCTGAAAGAAAAGGTGCACAAACTGGAACATTTATTTATACGAAACCTAGTACAAAAGGCGTGCAATTCCTTGTCGGTGGCCCCTTTTATTGCAAGTCACGAGTGTAAAGAAAGTCCCCCAATTTAAAACGAAATGTGTTACAATGGGATCGCCCCGTTATGCTAATTTCCGCCTTCGACCAACGCTTACGTTTCAATTGCTTATCTACGCTTACAATGTACTGTAATGTAAACTTCTTGTCGGATTGTATTATTGCATATTGTTAAGTAGTCTTAGTAAAAAGCAATGTCTTATGCGTGTAATAGTCTTATAGAAACAGTAAATTCGTTAAGTATAGTGAGTCTCACGAATTCTTATATGTATGAATATCTAGCTTAGTTTAGTTTTGACAGCAGCAACCGTCCAAGCTATAAGAGCCTGTCAGGACAATAACGTATTCAGTTAAAAAAAATCCTTATGTATATGATGTTGGTATGGGTCAACATGGAAGTCTCACAGAATTTGTTTTTAGAAAACTATAGTAGAGATTTTGTCCTCATTATAGGTTCTCTAAACTAGTACAATAAGTATATAGTGAATATCTATTTTTTACTTCTGTACTACTTCTTTTTTTTAATATCTAACTTTTTTTAATTGTTTTTTTTTTCACTTGCATATTAGAAAGGTTTGGCTGTAAACCAACGCCGTTTTCAAAAACGGCAATACGCCGACACCAGGCCTCATTGCCATAGTTTTACATGTTTTATATTTAAAAGTTTTTTTTTTTGTACAACTGTATTTAGCTATGACAATAAAAAATCTTTCTTTCTTTCTTTCAAAAAATAACATGTATATAGGATGTTAATAAATTTTGAATGTACTTGTAAGATGTCCATGTTAATAAGTATGGATTATGATTTTTTTTTTATATCATGGGAGGCGAACGAATAGTTAGGCCACCTGATGTTAAATGAACACCACTGTCCATAGACACTTGCAACACCAAGGGAGTCGCAAGTACGTTGCCAGCATATGTAAGGGATGGGAGGGGGAGGAAGGGAAGAGGAGAAAGGGAAGGTGAGGGAGGTGGGTCTCTAGCGCTCTCACTGACCGAACGAAACGCAACAAACGCTACCTCGGGCGAGCTGACTCATTTATGCTGAAGCCAGTAATATATTTCTTAGTAAAATAAGATACGATTCGTAAATATTTTGCCACATGAATTCACGAAAACTATTATTTTTAAATCTGTCTCATTTCAGATTGTTTAATTTAAAAGTACATTTTTTTGTTATCTTTTCTAGAAGATTCATTTTTATTAAATGTTAATATTTAATGTGATTTAATTTACATGACATTATTATTCTTAATAACAGTTCTATCAAAATGTTTTTTGATAACATGCAATGAATGAACATGCTTGTGAGTTAAAAAAGAATAATTATACAAACTTTCTATTTGTGCCACTAGCAATATCGGTTTTATGATGATCCGTAGTCAGGTAGGAGATTTACTTAATAAAATAAAGATATACTTAACAAAATAAATGAAACTTTACAAAACTTATAATTGTGTACGAAAGAAAAAAAATACAAAAAAATGTCTGAGCTTAGAACTATAAAACTTCTTAATGTCATGTTGATTTCTCTACTATTTAAATGTACTGTAGGTACATAAAAAAATAAACTATTATACTCCACTGGCTAAGAGTGTAATAGTTAGTAAAGATATAGATAGTGTTACATGTAGTATATTTACAATGTGCATATCATCTCAATGATAAAAACAATAAATCTCAAATTACTAAAGAAGTTGCACGCATACATCTGTTCAGAATCGTGCTGGCCACGCCCGCCATCGGGTCGTTCAAATAGCTGTGTTATTCAACAGTCCCAACGGATTAATTAAAAACATTTGTCAAAACTGGCTTTTAGATAGCTATCTCCATGCTTATATTTATTACAATTTAATGTAATAGCATTCTACTTACTCTGTGCAGACGTTTAAATGCATAAATATAAATTGACGTAGCGAGTAATGATTTCGCTAATATTTCTTGAATTTTCGTTCTAATTTTAAGACAATCCATTAACTTAAAAACATATGTGTAATGATATCTGGTGTTGCAGATCCGAGAGTTTGAGAATTTGATCTGAGAGTTCGCAGGTTGAATTTTTCGGAAAGCGAATATTATGTTTGGTTAAAATAAACAAGATTCGCAGGAAAGTATCACTTTATAAGAAGCAAGTTTGTACAATATTATATATCAATCGGATATTTTTACTATAGAAGACCTGTTTTGACGTCAATGCATAAAGAGTTAGAAGCTCGATTGAAACGCTATGAGCTACGTAATGTATTGAACCGCAAAATGATACAGCGATTTTAATACTAGTCATTGAACTCCGTTGCTTATTAATAACACACATAACGTTGTGTTTGTTTTAGTCGTCTCGCGGATCGGCTAGCGCTGAAGTTGATTCATGAATGGGAGAGTGCCCACGAGTGCCACAAGTGCAATGTAAAGACGGATGAATATAGCAATCCTAATAATATTCGAAGGTACACCGACAGTGAAAGTTTATAGCCCGTATAGAGAATATGTAATTTGGTGACATTACTTTAATCGAGTAGGCTTAGTCTTGTTAACTATTAATATTACAAGGCATCTTTACCACTATAATTGGTTGAAAAACTTCATAAATATATGTAAGTACGTGTGATGTAATTATAGGCACAAAGTGTTGTTTAAAAAAATCTATTTTCATTCTTTAGATAAATGTTTACACTTTCTTTCAACGCACGACATAATAGACTCTTAATATGGATATTTTCGGTTTTTAGTACAGTTAAAATTAGTAAATTCTAATTATATTGATAACTCGTATGTTTGTTCTTTGAGAATATTATGTTGTGTAGCATTATAAACTGTATTAAACAAATGAATATAATCCTCTTAAGCGATATAAATAGATTAATTTCTATTTAGTTTCTTAACGTTTATTCTTAATTATCGTCGTTCAGGATATAATATAGATAACGATCACAGATTGAACAGTCCACACCCACAGCTCGTAAATATTTATTACCTCTTAACGATAAAGCTATATAAAGCAGACGAGTGTTACTAGTAAGGACGCCCTCTAAATCACTACTTAAAATGTAAATTCAGCAATCTAGCGCTAACTATTTAACTAAGATAATCTTGTACAGTGGCACCGAGGGAGTTTAGTGTAATGCTCGGCGAGAACCCCGGGTAGATCTAGGCAGGCTTATCGCAAAAATGAATGGATACGGATAAGGAGATAGGCGGCCTTATTGGAGGACCGCTAGACTGCGAGGGCCCGTACGTAAATAATGTGCTCTCGCGCATATTAATCGTAGTGGTAGGATATATTCCATTGGTTATCGGTATAATTTTATATAAATAACTAGTTGATATCTACGAATGCGTCTGCGTCATTTATTATCTTAGGAATATACTTTATGATCAGAGAAAAAAGATGGAAGCAGGATACCGCTTGCCCCACTTCTCCATGGCAATGGAACACGTCGCTTAACGTGTAGTGTTTATAAAAAATGTAGTTTCTTAAAACTTTAACAACCTTATAATGAATCTATCTTGATGTTTTTTTAGGTTAAAACCAAGTGTCAATGAAGTAAAACAAAACAAATCGATCGAAATCTATCCTTTTTTTTAATTTTGAGTGATGCACGCACAACGTCAGACCTCTATCATTTCATAGACATAATTAAGACAATTGATAAATAATATAACATAGTAAAAATATATATCAATCTATGTTGTCAATTAACGTTTTAGTAATATTTAATTAATACCAGGAATATTTGTAATTATAACATATCATTATAATATCAATAACCACCTCAACATAAATTCATATGTTATTGAATCATAGTAAAAAGTCAATTTTGTCAATTTTATATGTGAAATAAAAACTATCGCTTAGTTTGGTAGTCATTTGATCTGTTTCGGCAAGGGACGAAAATCTTAAACTAAATACTTTCTATTGTTCACTGAAACGGAAAAACGGTTTCGCAGAAGACATCCCTCCCGCAAGCGCTCGTATTTCACCCGGAGTTCAATATTATTTCGACAGTCGCTGACACAAAGAGGCGGAAAGCTCGCAACGTTGCCGGCGCACCACCGCCGCCGCCAGCGTCTCCCAATATTGTCCTCCCGCCTGGTGCCTCGGGTTACACTGTAAATATTTTTCGGCGGTTGGTTGATTGAAAAATTTTATCGCATTCCACCCCCGCCTCTATCGATAATGGATTGTATTCGATTTTGTGCGCGTTGACATGGGTTTAGTCTATGGTACATTTTGTGTACCGCTTATGTGGGTAATAAAATAATACACTGGGAACCCAAGCATACAATATTCTGTATATAGCCTGATAAAAATCAAATGCGGAATTGTATTATTATGTATATAGTCGCAATATATTTAGTCACTTTGATATTAAAATTCGTTTATAAATAATTCTCGTTATATATACATTTACATACACACAATCGTTCTTTAACTATACTTTTTATTTTTAACTGGCTACCTGCCTTGGCTCCGCGAGGTTGTAATAACAAACAAACTGAAATTAAATCTTCCCTTACAACCATTCATGTAATGAAACAAAATGGGAACTGAGCAACTTAACATCAGTCTGTCAATTTATTAAATCATTTTGAAGATCTTATCGTTATCTCCTGCCTCACTCATTTTCAATACAGATATTTTTGTTATATCATTTTTTTATTTTTTCCGTACTTTTTTTTTATCTGTATAGATAACAAACAATACATATAGATAACAACAATAGGATATTCGGAGTTTTTGGCGGGATCTTAGGCTGTCATGTAGTGGATTTTGTATGAAATCTTGTGTTATTTGACTCCATATTTTGTAAATTTGGT